>JARQZK010004335.1:1542500-1737500 GCA_030704885.1 Cynegetis impunctata
ATATATATATATATATATATATATATATATATATATATATATATATATATATATATATATATATATATATATATATATATATATATATATATATATATATATATATATATATATATTTCCTGTTAAGTTTTGGCATTCTTAACGGCTCAAACAGACCAAATAGGCTGAAATTTTACCAAAGACAAATTCGGGGGCCAAAGACAACAGATGTGGAAATTAATTATGAATTATATATCCTTTATTCAGATAATAAGAATTTTTGGCTAATGTACGGAGCTTAAAAAAGCAGCATTGAGTAAGAGAGTTGAAGTTTATATGTGGATTGAGTTGATGTTTAGAAAGTGCCCTTTGGTGGTGTAAAATTTTTTCTCCATTCGACACTATTTTGATGTGAAAATTTCTTGGTTTTTCTCGATTTTTGAGTTTCCGAGCACAACCGAAGATTGGGTTAAAGGTTTTAGAAATTTGCATGCAAAAAAGGAAAAGAATGTGGGGAAATACTACCTTACTGATGGAGCACTGTTTCTCACGCTATTTTTCTCTACAAAAGAATTTATAATTCAAAAAATTTTTTTCAAATTCTATTGAAAAGCAAACACAGGAAATTACCTTTTCAATCATTCGTATGAACCTACAATAACTCGATAATAGTGAACAGAAGATTAAGTTTTGAGTAGGTATCCGATGTATTCAAAATAACATTGTCAAGGATAACTTTCAATAAAAATCATTACCTACTTACTTTTTTGTTGTTGTCTGTCTCAATTATTTGGACTCGACTGGGTACATACCTGAAAAAAACAGAGCATAAATTAAATTAATTGCTAATACCATTTCCTCTTGCAGTTCTCAGTCAGATAGAATATTTTCAAAAGAATATAAAGTTATGGAGGTTTCTTGATAATTGTTTTATTTTCGCTATACCTATTACACCGTATATTGAAAGCGAAAAATGCCTACTTTAATTTCAGTAATAATATTATAAATTCCTGCTCTTTTGTTGATTTTAAGGTGTATATGATCTTCTTCCTCGCACACTATGTCTTATTTTATTGTATATATTATTAATTTATATCTTTTCATGAACACGCCCTCTGTTCACAGGTAAATGAAACATTGAAGAATTTTATGACCTATAAGACTAAGAATTTTCAGAAGATTCATCACATCTGAATGAAAAGTTATCATCAGATAATCATATTTATATTAAATATACAAATTTGATTAAAGTGGAATAATCAAAACAGTTCATGAAGTTCAAATTGATTAATTTCGCCCACTTGCTGAAGGAATATGGTTTCTCATCCACAGAGAGTGCCTTGAGGATTCATTCTAGCTTAATATTCCGAATGTTTCTGGAGGTATAAATCTCACTCATTCCATGAATTTCAATTAAGTGAAAGCGAACTGTAGTTGAAATATTTCTCGAGTAAATTGTTTTGTAGAGAATATGCATATTTATCAGTATCAAAAAAAATTATAACTGTATATAGATCACCGAATTCCGTTTTCATTTCTACGTTCCTGTCTTTCTACCCTCAAATTGAATGCCGAAAAAACGTTAGCGATATAATGAAAACAAATGGGAAACTTGTTTCGTAGGCAGATCATGTGTCTGCTTGGGTCATTATTTTTCATTTAATCATCTAATAAAAGTACGAAAAAAATTTATTCACTTTTCCACGGGTGAATGAGCAGACAACCCTGACCCGTCCCACTGGGGAAAGTGGTGAGAAGGATTGAGATGTTGAGCACAATGATCGTCACCAGGGCGACAGACGCCTCGCCCTGCAGACAATCCAGACAGTCTGTCGATCAGAAAATGAATTTCCTTTGAATTTACAAGTACTTATGCAGCAAGCGAAGTGGAAAGTTCTGGCAGTTCATATTTCCCAATGCACTGCACTTTCGTTCTACATTATATTCATCAATATCTGAGAATATTCCTCCTAAAATGAGGAGTTGAAGAAACAAATATTGAAAATATCAGATTACATATAAATATATATATATATATATATATATATATATATATATATATATATACAGGTTCATATTTGGAATTTTAGTCCGAGTGAAATAAGTGCACACCTTCTTCCTCTATCTCCAGCTTTCTATATTTATTAATTTATTGATCCCTTCATCAGAAGAGTTGAGGAAATAAAATTTTAGGAAAAATTTGAGTTGAACTATTAATCAATAAAAAAACCTGTTATTTCTAAAGATATAAACTTCTTATATGTATAATTGAAACAGGTAAGCAGAGTTACATAGTGAATATATATATATATATATATATAGTAATATATATATATATATATATATATATATATACATATATATATATATATATATATATATATATATTTATATATATATATATATATATATATACATATATATATATATATATATATATATATATTATATATATATATACATATATGTAATATATATATATATATATATATATATATATATATATATATATATATATATATATATATATATATATATATATATAGGGGGAAGAGCGGATGTGCGTATAAGGGATGCTCCCAAACTTTTGTTCATGTTTTGATAGAGGAACCGATTCATAGGGCCTTTTCGGTTCCTTTATCAAAACAAGACCTTATGGAAGAACTTGACGTGATTCGTACGATAGGTATTAACAATGACTTTCCACTAAGAATAATAAATAGTTTAATTTCGAGAAAAGAGAAACAATTCATCAATTTGAAATTATATGGACCATACTGCAATAGTAATAATAAAAATGAACAAAAGTTTGTGAGCATCCCTTATACGCACATCCCCTCTTCGAAGATCATTCAATTCTTCAAAACTAATAATTTGAATACTGCTTTTTCGAGTCACAGCAGATTGGATAGAATGATTTTTAATAATGAAATGTCAAAAGTCGATCCAATGAAGAAGACAGGAATTTATAGAATGGACTGTGAATATTATATATAGGCCAGACCGGAACATGTTTTGAAACCAGGCTAAAAGAACATCTAAAAAACGGACAATCAGCATTAAGGGAACATCTAGAGTCAAAAGGACATAGCATCACATCCTCTTTTAAACCAAAAATTCTTCATTACTGTGAAAAAGGTATGAAAATGAACTTCCTGGAAGCCATGGAAATAAAAAAACTCCAACAATCCCATAATTACATTTTTCTCAATGACCAGTTAGACCTAAACCACTCCTCAATGTTGAATCTCTGATAGTTTGGACCCATCGATTATATTTTACCACCCCCAGCTACCGAACCGTAATACGTATATTTTCAAGCGATGTCTTTGCAATTATGTATTCAGTCTTGATAATGCTGTAAAAGGCGAAACTAGTCGAATAAAAGTTATTTTCATTTTGTGGAAACATATTATTTCAAATATGTATTCTATATGATATGAAAAGCATATTTTTTTTTTGTTGATATTTCAACAATCTTGGATGTATTATTTCTTATATATTTAGCTAATCAGGTGTTTGTACAATAGACGGTATTGATGTTATATTGCGGAAAATATTGGTCAATTTTCCACTTGGTTTACCGATGTGATTAAATTATCGAAGGTCTCGATAAAATACAGATCCTACTTTATTGCTAACTCTAAGTTTATCTTTGTGATGATAGTATGAATTGATTGTGTTCAGATATAACCACTATTTATCTATACCTTCTCCATATATAGAATTAGTGGACAAAGTTGAGAATTTTTATCAAGAATCGAAACAATACTAGCAGCAAATCAATAGGATGAAAAGCAAATATAGTTTGGTCTTGTTTGAATAAATTGCAGTAAAATATAGTCTTTAAGCATGGCAAAAATATGCGTAGTAGTCAGAAAGGATGTAAGCATATATGCGCAGCTACACCTTATTATATTCAGATGAAACTCGATATTAATACATACATGTAATAAAAAGCCTAAAATATAAATGAGGGAAGATAAATAAAATAAGAACTTTATGCCTCCTCTAACAAAACTTAAGGTAGACAAAGCGAAAATACTGTGAAGATACTGTAAGAATGAGAGGTTTTTAAATTCGTCATATACCTCCAGGGCCATGTATATGTATATATATATATATATATATATATATATATATATATATATATAATAAACTCTGAAACTTTCAAAATTGGGGTCAATTCAGTCAAAATTTAGTCATCTTCAAACACCGAGGAAAAGAGGAGCGGTATAGTGTATGTATAAGCGAAAATTACTTAAAACGGTAGCAAAAATATGAAAACTAGTTATGATTAACATATCTGAAATTCAGTGTTCGAGAACTCTGTGTAGGGTGTCTAGAGCTGAGGAGAAAATGGGTTTCTGTGAGATTTTCACATCCCTGAATCTCTTCGAAATTGAGTGATTCAAAATTCATACAAGTATTCAGTTGATGTTAGAGAAGTACATTTCAGAATGAAATATTTTTTGCTCTTACTTTTTTATAGTAAAGATTTCTTGGTTTTTGAGGATTTGAGGACCCCCTCAGGTTCTGCAGAATGAACTAGAGGGTGAACAATTGGTTCGTGGATTGAGTTGATGTTAGGGAAGAAGCAACTTGAGGCATTTTAATTAAAAGATTTCGGGTCTTTTGTAGTTTTTGTAGTTGACAGTGAGTTTTTAGAAAATAATACTTCAAAATCAGTGGGTTTTTTCTTGCAAATCGTGAGTGAGCATTTTTCGAAAGATCTTTGTGGTTGGTCGTTCAGTATCATCACAAAATGATTCATGATTCATTCTGCAAAATCAGACAAAACTGCATGTGCAACACTGTTTAAAAATCACCTCATGAATTGTGCAAAGCCACTATCAGTTCATACGTTAGTTCTATGCCTAATTCATAACCATGTGACGTGTGTCTACGTTCAAGGCGAAAGGAATTATTTCGACCCAAATAAACATGAAAAATAAACTACACAAAACATAAATAATTAAGTGTTCAGGTCGGTATGCACACTTTATAGGTACTAAAGGCAAGTATGGATGTGAGTACGTCAACGTAAACCTCCTTGACATGCTTATTTCAATTCGAAACCTGAATTCCGCATATACAACTCCCTGATATAGCTACATATAACGCTATAACAGATCCTGACAGAGGATTGGGTGAAAGTTATGTCATGCGTGTTCTTTAAATATAAACAAACTATTAAGGATACAGAAGTGATTGATTTTTCGTGCATTGCTAATGAATTCGTAAGGCAGCCTTGACGAAAAGGAGCGCCAACTCGCTTTCGTTTTACATTCTTTTTTTGATTATTATCGTTTTTGAAATCTTGGAGTTATCGAAACTTACGGCGTATGTTAAAAATTGTGGTGAGTTATTGGTTGAGAGGTAAAATGCTACTATCAGTACCTAATCGCTCTATTCAATTGAAAATAATTATGTTGGTTATGGGTGTAAGGGATATTGAATTTAAATTTGGCATATGATTGGAATACTCTGCATTTTAAGATTGTGTCTATCAGTTTCGAGAGAGTCCGGATTTTTAACCTTGATTATCTTATTTTCTCCGAAAATAATAGACATCAAGAATGAGGTACAGGAATAGATTTTATATCCTTTAAACACCTCCTGGAGAACGATTTTTGAAAGTTTTTTGAAGTCTGATAAAATATACCTATATATATATATATATATATATATATATATATATATATATATATATTATATATATATATATATATATATATATATATATATTATATAAATATATATATATAGTATATATATATATATATATATATATGATATATATATATATATATATATATATATATATATATATATATATATATATATATATATTCCTCTGAATGGCTATTCATCCAATATGATTGAAAGTCTCATTCAGAGGAAAAAATACAAAATGGCAATTTCAGAAATTTACCCCCTTATATCCGATAAAGGAAAATATTTAACAATTTAACATACTCAGGCAAACCCTCCGAACTTGAAATTGTTTCTTCATAAAAAAAATTTCAAAGTTCCACATGAAACCAACAATAGCATTGGAGAATTGATTAAAAACAACAAATCAAAAATTCATAGCGACGAACGTACTGATGTTTATAGACACAACTGTAATGATTGTGAAAAATTCTTATAGGACGTACAATGAGAAATTTCAAAACTCGAATACACGAACACCAACGTACCTATATTAATCAGAAAACTGACTCTAATTATGCGCGCCATCTTATTCAAGAAAACCAAACGTTTAATCACAATTATAAAATATTACAATTAGAAAATAGTCTCCACAAAACTAACTGTTGGGACTCCCTATACATCAATAGATATAAAAATTCCGGAAACCTAATTAACGACCAGATTGAAGTAAACCCTTCTCCTCTCCTTAATCTGTTCAATGTACCTACCAATAACTCTGAATGAATTGCTTATTGTTATTTAGGAATCACTCTGTTATATTCCATTTTTCGTATAAATAGATTATTTTGTAATACCATAATTTAGTACGAGATGAAGTCAATGTTATGACGAAACGCGTTTACTCAATAGATTTTACCTTCACCCTGTGAAAAGTTTTTCATTTCTTTATTATATATATATATATATATATATATATATATATATATATATATATATATATATATATATATATATATATTGAATATATTCAGGACAATTACTTAACAAAAAGTGAAATATTATAAAGTCTTAAGTAAAGAATATTAAAAACAACGAGATGGTCATTGCAAAAGATTGGAGTGACTGATAGACTACTTGGATCTTTTAGTACCATTAATCGATTACAATTACCAAATCAATATCCTAACGTTCAACTATTTGATCGATTCAACTACGTAGCGTGATAAAAAAACACTCAACATCTCTCTGTTTTTGAGATGATAAATTTCAAATTTCATTTCCATATGTCTTGAAATGAAGATTTCATTTTTCTATTCTATATATAAATGTTTATATATATATATATATATATATATATATATATATATATATATATATATATATACATAGACATATACATATATTTCTGTTTCATACTTGGAGGCAATCAAAATAATTTTCCACAAGACCTACGGTACACTCAACTTGGTATAAATGAAATCGAAACAAAGGAAAATAGAATGAATTCGGTACAGCTGAATAATTTTAACGAACCTTCGAACTCTCTCCATCCATTCGTATAATTAAATCTATTAGGCAGAAAACAGCTGGGATTTCAAATGTACTTCTAATTTGAGAATCCCCGTTATTTCTTAATTAGTTATTTTGACACAGGCTAATTTTTTGATAATTTTATGATTCCAATATTCGCTTTGAATAATAAATGAATTCAATATATAATTTAAGTGGATTACTGATATTGAATTTTTGATCATATAAATAAATATTTCTGATATTTGTGTAAATATATCTATAATATATATATATATATATATATATATATATATATATATATATATATATATATATATATATATATATATATATATATATATATGTTTTTATCAATAAATTTTCAATATTATTGGGTAGAACTCACAGAAACTTCGGAAAAAGTATCAAAGTACTCTGCTTTGAAAATAATAAAAGAGATGCTAATTATTTCAATCATTTATTAGATGAGTATCATTCATTCCATTGAAATTGGACTTCATAGCTTGAGAAATTAGCTAAAAAGTCTGATGAATAAACACATAGATTTAAATCATTCACTCTAGATGAATATATTCATCATCTCATATAGTTTGAAGAAGTTTACCTATCCATCCCAACTTTATTCAATTTCTTGTTGTAATTGTATCTTTTATGCACTTAAAATTATGTAAATTGAAATATCAAGATTTCCGGATTTATTTCTCTCTGATGAAGCCACCGTGTGATGAAACGTCGCATCACAGATTCTATATAGAAATCGTTGAAATCAAACATGAGTTTTCCTAATAATACATTACATATCTATATGCATTGAAGAGAAATTTTTCCAATGCTGAAATAGCTTGGTAATCTCCCGGCCTTTCATGTGTCCTTGAAAGGTCATCCCTCCTTGGGAGAACGTGGAAAATCCAGACGTTACTTCATGAATTAGTTAATTTTTCTCGACCTACGGCGTCAGCAATACCACATAATTAAGAATATTAATTCGGGTTTATGAGAATTAGTAAAGATAATAAAATAAAGTAAAATCAACAGAGCTGTTTTTTCATTAATTTTGTATTGTTTATATATAATTAAAAAAATTTAAATTGTTTTTGCATTAATATAATTTATGATAAAGTTTTAAAATACATAAAAAAATTGATAATTTTTTATTCACAACCAAATTAAAACTTGAAGCGGTTCTAATCCATAATAAATAGTCATTTATTGAAATAATCTCGGGAAGTTTCAGGAGCCATATGAGTTTCCGCTGAAAAATATACTAACTTCCTTTTGAGAAACCTTAATAACAGTGGAGAAACCGAAAAAATTCAAATGATCACAGGATAGCGATGTCACACAAAAAGTCAACATTAGTTAACGAATATGAATAAAAAATAATCATATGCCATAAACATAAGATGAAAATAGAAAATCCAAAGATATCTCGGATTTTTAACATAATCAAAAAACTTTGGTATATATATTATAAAAAATTATTTAACTTCAAAATTCAAACTTCACTTCATCGAAGTACGAGGCCAAAGAACCAATATTTTGTTCACTATATCTCGTTATTTGATTTATTTCGCTTTTGACTTATCAGCGTTTGCTATCGCACAATAATGAAAATTTATTGCTGATACCTAGAGAAAACTCTTGCCAGTTTCCCTGAGTGACATGCCATAAATAATCCGTTCGAAAAAACGGGTCTTGGAGCCTACTCGATTGAATCTTAAATTTACAAATGTCCCAATGTCCGAGTATAAGTTAAGTGTCAGCATATTTTCCCACAATCAAAGTCAGATATGTGAGTCGATAGTCTTTATGAAACATTTTGCTGGTTTTTGAATATCTGTCAGAAAAATGGAGAACCATATACACTTCTCCAGGTCTAAATTACAGTATCATATTTTGTATGAGTTTTCCACAATTCAGAAGTAAGAGTAAAGCAAAAGCTATGTAAAACACAATTTTAAATACTCTTACTCATTTTGGATGGACTTGTAGAATTCTTCAAAATCCGCTTTTTAATTCTATAAATTTTGGATACACCTATTGATCAATGAGAGCATACTTTTGGAAAATTTTAAAATCAGTTAAAACAGAAATACTTTATATAGCGCCACCTGTTATGAACTTTTGCATCAAATATTTATACAAATGAAATTTTAATATAGTTGATGGAATCCGTCGTTACTACGTGATAATTTAACATGATTAACAAAACCAAATTTGAATTTACTACGTTTATTATCACAAAATAGTTTGAAAAATATAACACTGCGATTGCAATTTCGGTCACTAGACCATCATCGGGCAGATTGAGTTAAGAACTCAACTGTACGTTGCATAATGCCGGCTAGGAATTTCTCGAGTTTTTGTGTAGGTGATCGAAATGCGCTGACTATTGGTCGGAGAGGGGCCTCAGGTTTATGAATTTTTGGCAATCCGTATAGTTTCGGGCATCTGCTTGATTTTTCCATCGGTATTATCGATTTTTCGGTTTCTGGGTCCAGTTTAGCGGCTTTTATTTCTGTTTTAGTCGTTTTCTCTAAGTAGGTTGTTGGGTCTCTATTTGTTAGTTTGTATATATATATATATATATATATATATATACATATATATATATATATATATATATATATACCTATATATATATATATATATATATATATATATATATATTTGAAAAAGTGCGGAATTTGCAATCGAGGCATTTAACTGTGATTGAAGAATTTTTATCAAATTGAAATATTTAACTGTTATATTATCAGAGGTGTTATATAATTAATTTTTATTTTGAACTATCATTACGATGAGGATCGTGAATTTCAACAAATACTTGAAAATGGAAAATTATTGAGTTTGAAAAAAAAACATGAATTTAAGATTTACAATAATTCAATCTATGACGCGGTTTTTCACTACACGATGGCTTCATCAGATCAAACTGAATAGTGAAATGTCCGTATTTCATTTTATATAAATTTTAGTAACCAAAAGAAACGATTACAACAAGGAATTGAATAGAGGGATGATGTGTATGTAATCCTTCGAAAATAGTTTTACGAATTACGTCTGATTTGAATTTATTTAACCATTGAATAAGTTAACAGAATTTTCATCATTTTTCCTGCTGAACATATTCAATATCTGATGTAATTTGTACAAGTTTTCTCGGAGGATAACCTACCCAACACCCCATTATATTTATTATTGCAAGTTGTAATCATTTCTTTTGAGTACTCATGTTTCTGTCAATTTATATAACAAGATTTCAGTATTCAGTTAAATCAGATGATGTTACCCTATGGTGAAACGCCGCGTTTACTTTCAATCATAGTACTCGTTAAAATAAAACCTGTGCTTTTTGAATAATATTGTTGAGGATTTTGAGAAAGTAACTGCCCAATCAATTAAAAAAACTTCAAATCAATTTACTGATAATTGGCATACATTTTATTATTTTTCATGATTCATAATGATGTGGCAATTTAATAAATATTCTCAATTCCAAAAAATCGTGACCTAGATTCGACGAAAAAGACTTTATCAAAATTTTATATCAACCAGCTTCACTTTCGGCATTTCTTGTTTTCATTTAGACTTTGATGTACTGAACAAATGGAATGAAAATTTCAGAAACGGATGTAAGGGTGGAAGATTAATTAAAATCTTTTCAAACTACAAATGAGTAAACCATTTTCAATCCCAGTGTTTGTTCTAATTTCCGCTCAACTTTAGTCAGCGTTTGAAAAGTTAGTTTTATCGAATCAATGCCCCAAGGATTTACCTTTGAATCAAGAGTTTCGAAAAGGAAATTGAAGCTAAGAGTGGAAAACGTAATTTTCTCTAAGTACATTAATGGCCGAAAAGTTTTAAATTCACCTCTATCTCTAGGATGAAACTTTTTACCGACTGAAAAGAGTATATTTTTACTCGACTGATCAATATTTGAACGAGAAATATCTCATCCGAAAATTAAAAAGTAACATCTTCACCAAAGTGAGAAAAACATAATACATACCGTAAGATGACGTCATTGAAAAATCTTGAACCAATGAAATATCGATAATACAATATTAATTAGAACAATTTTCCTCAAAACATAGAGAATTGAATTAAAAAATAAACTAATTGAAAAATCAACAACAACATTTTACCAAAAATTGTCATTTCTCAGAATTTTTTCTATATTCACCGAAAGTAAAGGAAGCAATTAATCCAATTTATGCTTATATCATAATATAGTATAAACATTGTTGATACTTTATTGATAATGAATTAATTGTTAAAATGATTCAGTAGAAGTTGAATATAGCTTAGATGAAGTCAGGTATGTACCAGTGTTAGATGCTCTATATAAAGAAAAAGATATGAGTATATTATGCGTGAATAATTATAGATGGATATATGAAAATGTACCATGAAAAATAAAATTATATATATATATATATATATATATCTATATATATATATATATATATATATATATATATATATATATATATATGTATTATATATATATATATATATATATATATATATATATATATATAGTATATCTATATCTATATCTATATATATATTATATATATATCTATATATATATATATCTATATATATATATATATATATATATATCTATATCTATATATATATATATATATATATATATATATATATATATATATATATATATATATACAGGGTGTCCCACCGGGAAAGAACGCGATCTGTATATAGAAAACTACACATATGAAAATTTTTAAAATTTGACAGTATACTAATGTCGATAGGGGCAACTTGACTAAAATATTTTCAAGATGGTGGCACTTCCGGTTATACCGGAAGTAGATACCAACTTGCTTATTTTAAATTGGATACCCTATATATTAATACATTTTTAGATTCTACGAAAGATTTTAGGCAGATTTTATGTATTTGTCCTATACCTAAGTCTAAGCGTTTTTGACATATTTAGGTTTTTATGTCAAAAATAACGATTGCAAGCCCTAATATAATTATTAATTGTTCCTATAAGGATTCCCGTATTACTTACTTTGGGATGGATTCCTTGTTGAAAAAAACTTGCTTTAATAGATTTTGTATAGTATGTGGATAACTAATCATACAGGGTGTTCGAAAAATAAGATATAAAATGAGATTGAGAAAACTGACAAAAATCAATTTTTTCAAATGGAAACCCCCCATTTTTCTCATTTTGTAGTATTTAGCATTTAAAAAGAAGGTAATGAAGTTATCTATACTTAAAATTTGAAGTTTTCGAAATCTTGCCAATTTAATATTTTTATATGTTAAACAATTAGATCTAGGATAGCTACGATCGTATTTGACATTTCAAGTCATCGTACTGGCACCCCGGTTAAATTATACAAACGAAGATTATTTAAACTTATTTATTATTTATGGACAATGTGATAAATTATTTCAAGAACATGTGATACATGTGCGACCCGATATCCTCATAAACAAAAACCATCACCAAATACTGTTAAACGAATTATAGAAAACTTCAAGAATTTTGGATCCGTAAAGGCGTACAAAAAGAAACCAGTTGTTAACAATGAAAATATTGAAATAGCAATTTTGGGATATTTTGAAGCATATCCAACAAAATCTTCAAGGCAGATAGCATTAGAATCATGCTTATCTAAATCGTCAGTTCTAAGAATTTTACGGAAACACAAATATCATCCCTATGCTGTCCATATTTTCATTAGTGCAGCATTTAAATGAAAATGATTTAGATAAGCCTTCAAAATAATCTTCGTTTGTATAATTGAACCGGGGTGCCACTACGATGATTTGAAATGTCAAATACGATCGTGGCTATCCTAGATCTAATTGTTTAACGATTAAAAGCAAAATCGCCATATAAAAATATTAAATTGGCAATATTTCGAAAACTTCAAATTTTAGGTATAGATAACTTTTTACAAAGTTACCTCCTTTTTAAATGCTAAATACTACAAAATAAGAAAAATGGGGGGTTTCCATTGTCAGTTTTCTCAATCTCATTTTAGATCTTATTTTTCGAACCTGTATGATTAGTTATCCAAATACTATACAAAATCTATTAAAGCAAGTTTTTTTCAACAAGGAATCCATCCCAAAGTAAGTAATACGGGAATCCTTATAGGAACAATTGATAATTATATTAGGGCTTGCAATCGTCATTTTTGTCATAAAAACCTAAATATGTCAAAAACGCTTAGACTTAGGTATAGGACAAATACATAAAATCTGCCTAGAATCTTTCGTAGAATCTAAAAATGTATTAATATATAGGGTATCCAATTTAAAATAAGCAAGTAGGTATCTACTGCCGGTATAACCGCCATCTTGAAAATATTTAAGTCCAGTTGCCCCTATCAACATTAGTATACTGTCAAATTTTCAAAAGCTTCCTATGTGTAGTTTTCCATATACAGATCGCGTTCTTTCCCGGTGGGACACCCTGTATATATCAGACATCAAACAAATTTCGAAAATCGTGGTCCTGAAGGTCTCAAACATAAAAAAACTATTCCCGAATTTCAAAACAGTGCTATAGTCTATTATTCGAGTACGAGTAAAAATACATGAAGAGATTTATATTCTTACTATATATATTATCTATATATCTTACTTTCAACATTTATGAAAAACCAACCTTCACAAATACTTTAATTCACAGCGACAGTAACCAACACATTAAAATAAAACTCAGTGTTTTTCGTTCGTTCATACATAGGTTGTTCACTATTCCATCATCGGAAAAAAAATTTCAAACCGAAGTTAATACAATTGAATTATTAGCCACCAATAACGGTGACAATCTAAGTCTCATCGACAAGCTCATTGGGAAAAAACGAATAAAGTATCTGTTGCATTCAATATACCCCACGCAAACTATTAATGAAGAACAAAAATACTTCCCAATAAATTATGTGCCCAATTTCAGTAGCAAAATTTGTAACAGACTATCGAAAATTGACGTTAAAACAATTTGTACAAATAAAAGAAACTTGAAGTCATTCTTGATCAATAATAAAGAAAAATCTAACATCGGAGAAAACAGTGGTGTTTACAAAATATATTGCGACGAATGTCCTGCTTTCTATATTGGACAGACAGGAAGGAATTCGTGTTGAAGAACATAAAAAGTCAATTTTACAAAACAAAAATACCACTGGCTTCTCCGAACATTGTATAAAATTTAATTATTTCCTGTATTTCAACAAACCCAATTGTTGCATTCAGGTAACAAAGGAAAGCGCCTTGACCTTCTTGAAATTCTCGAAATAAGCTCCGCCTATAATTGTAAATTACTCCTTGTAAACGAACAAATTGATTTTCAGGTATCACCTTTGCTTTTATCTGTTTTATAAAATAAGATGTAATACTCTCCTGCAGTCAGTCTTGATAATGAGTTCATAACTCGAAACATGTCGACTATTCGTTACTGCTAAATACAACATCTAAATATTTTTATATAGTGAAACATAAGCCAAGTTTAGTTTTTATTTTAAAGTTTATACTTTATTCTTTATGATGTTTCACCAAGTGATGTGCGAGAATTCAATCTCAATTATTTATATTTGGTTTACCACTTCAATGAAAAAATTCCTTAGATAAATTTCGATTCGAATTATATGAGGTCATTTATCTGTATTAAATTTGTGGAAAAACAGCAGTGCCGTTATCTAGACGTATTTTCCATTATGATGCCACCGCATGCCGGGACCTGATCGTGATCCCAGACATATCGACAAAATGTCGGCGCGTCGAAACCAGGGTTAGTGGGAGGGATAAGCGTCTACTGCTACGACCTTGACTTCTTCCGAACCTTTCTCAACGCACCCTGAAAAACAGCTTTCCCAGCTCTGACTGCCAGGCGGCGGACCACTTTCCCTTTTCGGCAGCGTTGCCAAATGGGGCAATTTGGAGCCTTTACGACGATAATAAAAATGATTCGAGGATTAATTTCGAAGTAGGGAATGCTTGATAGTAGTTTTGTTGAATTTGAGTGGGCTGTCTTTTTTATAAAGAATTACTGGAATCAGGTTACATGTTTCTCTTCAAGTAGAAAAATGATATGTTATTATTTAAGTTTTTTATTCTCATTTAGTTGGAGAATTATACTTAGCAGAACATGAACGTCAAGTAGGATCGTGTACAATGCTATCATAGAACCAGTAGAATCAAAATTCAACAGTAAATCTGAAAAGTCAAATTGTGCAATCTGTGAAAACAATTTCATACTACAACAATCAAACCCGAAAAGTAACTGATAATTTTTAAATAACTTAACATAAATAACATTGAGTTAACTGTTCAAACTCAATAAACAGTTTTTAGCTTATTGTGAAAATATAAAATCTTTCGCTAATCTCATACCTGAATTCTTTGTACTACTTTATTTTTAATAACTGAGATTGAATTCTCGCACATCACTTGGTGAAACATCATAAAGAATAAAGTATAAACTTTAAAATAAAAAACACTTGGCTTATGTTTCACAATATAAAATCAATCCGGAGTATAGCATTAAAAATTCTATTCAGTTCGTTAATCATCTTAAGAATATAAGAAGAAGTTAAAAATATTGTTAAGCGATATCTATAGATGAACCCAAATTTAACAACTCAAGCAGTCAATGAAACAATGTCTGCCTTAAACTTATGTTTGAAACAGAGTTATTTCAAATTCAATAATATAATATACAAACAAGAAGACGGATTGCCCATGGGATCACCGTTATCGCCTTTGTTGAGTGAAATTTTCATGAATAACTTAGAAGAAAAAATTTTCAATGCTGATAATAATTTAATTACTAACGTTTCATATGGAGGCGTTATGTAGATAATATTTTTTGTATTTGGACTGGTACAGATAGGCAGTTAGATAATTTCCTTAAATATATAAATACTTTCTACAACTCGATTCAATTTACAAAAGAAGTAGAAAACGAAAACGGTACCTTGAATTTCTTAGACGTTCAGATTGCCAGGAATTTGAATTCTCTTACTTTCAACATTTATAGAAAACCAACCTTCACAGATACTTTAATTCACAGCGACAGTAACCAACACATTAAAATAAAACTCAGTGCTTTTCATTCGTTCATGCATAGGTTGTTCACGATTCCATTATCGGAAACAAATTTTCAAACTGAAGTTAATACAATTAAATTATTAGCCACCAATAACGGTTACAATGAAAGTCTTATCGACAAGCTTATTGGGAAAAAACGAATAATAATCTGTTGCATTCAATATACCCCACGCAAATTAATGAAGAACAAAAATACTTCCCAATAAATTATGTGCCTAATTTGATTAGCAAAATTTGTAACAGGTTATCGAAAAATAACGTTAAAACAATTTGTACAAATAAAAGAAACTTGAAGTCATTCTTGGTCAATAATAAAGAAAAATCTAACATCGGAGAAAACAGTGGTGTTTATAAAATATATTGCGACGAATGTCCTGCCTTCTATATTGGACAGACAGGAAGGAATTCGTGTTGAAGAACATAAAAAGTCAATTTTACAAAACAAAAATACCACTGGCTTCTATGAACATTGTATAAAATTCAATCACTTCCTGGATTTCAACAAAACCGAATTGTTACATTCAGGTGACAAAGGAAAGCTCCTTGACCTTCTTGAAATTCTCGAAATAAGTTCCGCCCATAATAGTCAATTACCCCTTGTAAACGAAAAAATTGATTTTCAGGTTTTGTCTGTTTTATAAATTAGGATGTAATACTCTCCTGTAGTCAGTCTTGATAATGAGTTCATAACTCGAAACATGTCGACTTTTCGTAACTGCTAAATACAGTATCTAAATATTTTTTATATTGTGAAACATAAGCCAAGTGTTTTTTATTTTAAAGTTTATACTTTATACTTTATTTTGCTCGCAAAATATTAACGACACGAATACATAACGTAATTTCCTACTGGGAGTCAAAGTCATATTTTGGGAGCTGATTAACTTTTGTATGGATTCAAGATTCTATTATGTTGATTGCAAAATGAAGTTTAGATATTATGCCGGCGGTACCTTGTTGAGGATTAAAATTTTAATATAAAATGGCGAATTCGCCAGGAAGGCAAACTGGCCAAACACTCTAGAAATTTGACTTTTACAGAACTGATATTTTTTAGCTGATTTTTATAAACCTTCTCCTTAAAAAAACACTCGGGTGAGCTAAGTTTGGCTATGATCGGTCAAACGAAGCTGGAGTTCATATAGTTCATATATATATATATATATATATATATATATATATATATATATATATATATATATATATATATATATATATAAATATATACATATATATGTATATATATATATATATATATATATATATATATATATATATATTCATACCTACATCTATATAACATGAAATTGAAATGATGGATCGAACCCATCAGTGACGCCTTATGAAATCAGTCTTCATAACGTGGGTTCAGAAAGGCATAAAAGATTTAATGTGACAGCATATGAGGAGTCGAACTAGTCTCAAATATTAATAAACGTTACATTATGTCAAACGAAGATCTCATAAATACTGTCTGTGATAACAATAGGGTATAAACTATAGAGAATTAGTGTAAAAATAATTTATCTAATATTCTCTATAGTACATACCGAATTATAGGTTAAAATATTTGAGAAAGTCACAAGTTTCGTAAACGTTAACTGTTCAATATAGTCCATTTTCAAACTCAAATGGCCTGTCATTATTAAAGGTTAATGGTTAAAAGTTTTTATTGGTGCTATTACAAATATATATAATTTTGTTTACACACGTCAAATAATGAAAATTAAGAATAGTAATAAAACCTATTCCTAACTATACGCTACATATATATTTTTTAAAATATGTTAAAATTAAATTAATATCAAGTACAAAATGTTTCACATACATAACACTTCAAGATAACAATTGAATTCTGCACAAGCAACACAGCTAAAATCTGACATAAGACATCTAAAACACATATATATTTATATATATTATATATATATATATATATATATATATATATATATATATATATATATATATATATATATATATATGCGGGCTGAAAACATTTATTATTATGAATTCACTGATTCAAATGCTGTAACCTCTTTTTAGATCCCAATATATCTGTGAAAATTTTTCTCGTAATGTTTTTCTTGTTATGAGCAAGTTTGAAATAGAAAATTTATCTATACATTAATGGATTATTTGAGTGTAGTATAAGATTCATTGTAGAAATTTCCCAATAAAATTACAACTAATATTAAGACTGTGTCGATTTCAAAGAAATAAGGGTCACGTTTCGAAATTCATCCTGGAGAGTTACAAGATTTTAATCCATTTGAGAATATTTTTTATTCAAGACTCATAGAAACATATTGCTATGACAAGATCACACAAAAATGTAAAAATTAATTCGTACATTATTTTAACCTATGAAAAATATGCAAGATTGAAACTGCATTTACATTATTGAATTGACTTCATAGGAATTTCAAAATTCCGTTGTCCGAAACTAATTTTCAAAAGTAATTGAATATAATTAAACAAATGGCAGTAAATAATGGTTATTCACCCAATATGATATACAGTCTTATTCAGAAGAAAATATACAAAATGGCAATTTCAGAAGTTTACCCACTTATATCCGAGAAAAGTAGAGTATTTAGCAGTTAACATACTGGGGCAAACCTTCCAAAATCCTGAAATTATTTCTTCAAAAACAAAATTTTAATTTTCATATAAAATCAACAATAGCATTGGAAAATTGATTAAAATTAACGAAACAAAACTTCATAGAGATTAACGTATTGGTGTAACGACTGTGAAACTCAACTGTTAAGATTGTGAAAAATTATAGGATGTACAATTAAAAATTTAAAAACTCGAATACACGAACACCAACGTAACTAAGAAAACCATACCTTCAATCAAGATTATAATATATTACAGTTTAAAAATGTTCTGCACAAAACCAACTGTTGGCAATCCCTTTACATCAGTGAATATAAAATTCCGGGAACCTAGTTAACGACCGGATTGAAGTAAACCCTTCTCCTCTCCTTAATTTGTTCAATATACCTATCAATAACCCTGAATTAATTGCTTATTGTTATTTAGTTTCTCTAAGAACCCCTCTGTTATGTTTAATTTTTCGTATAAATAGATTGTTTTGTAGTACTATTATTTAGTACGAGATGTTATGACGAAACGTATTTACCCAATATATTTTATTTCAACCTATGAAAAGTTAGTCTTTATTCCTTTATGAAGTTATTAACATTATTCTCGACAGTTTTAATAATTCAAGGATTCTCCAGGATATTTTCTGAGACATTTTTCTACGTTTCCAACAACATTGACATCCTAAGTTCAAGGTTGAATAATAAAGTTCGACGTAAAATTCTGTTCCCAAACTTCGCTATCCTTTATGGAATAAAAGATGATTGATGATGTTTTCTTTTAAACGCAAACTGTTGTTACGTGAGCAAACTTCGGAATTCCAATATTTCATAACTCTGCGAAAGAAAAGTTCAAACAGTATGTATCAGCTTTTTTTCAGTGATCACATTAGTCTTGATTCAAATTAATCTGAATAGTTATAATGATTTGAAGAGATATATAATTAAGTATTGCAGTTTACTGGCATTCTTCAATACTAAACGTTTGTTAATGTTTAGATGAATAACATTATGTCAAATTAAATGCACATTTCTATTGAATTCAATAATGTCAAAATTGTTTATATTTTTGTTTGATAATAAAAATTTTAAGATACTTAAATTACAGTAAATTGAATTTCACAAATTAAGTTAAATACAAACAAGTTGTAGAAAATTTGTATGGTTGGTATCACAAATCCATTTCTGGTGTGGTAGATTTTTCATAGAACTGAAATTGGAGAGATATTTTGAAAATTATTTCATATGTCTTAATAAATAATTGCAGGTTCAGAAAAAACAGATTTTAGAATTTTTTAGATCTAATCGAGATCCTAAAAATTACACAGTTCGAAAATTGCTGATAACAATGTTAATATTATATAATTATTATTATATAATATTATGAATCGGATACTTTTTTTTTGAATACCAAGTGTTTCAAACAAATTGCATCCCTACAATAATGGAAATTGTTCGAGTTTCAATATGAATATTGATATGAACAAGAATTGAAATGTTTTTCATTTTGTTCTTCAACTAAATATTATTAAGAAACATTGACTCACTCGGAAACTGTTTTATCAACTAGCTGACTTTAACGACTCGCCTACGACTTGTGTAATTGTACAAAAACAGTTTTTCAAGGTTTGTAACGTGAATAATTGTTCCGACAAAATTCAAACGTAAAACTCAAATTCAAAAAAAATAAATATTCGGAATAAATCTTTTAAGGTAACACCTCATAATTTGATTCTTCACAAGCAATAATTTAAACATCAGTTCTAAATGAAACTCAGATTGAATTCTATTCAATTTGTGAAAATAGTTCCAGAAAAACTATTTGATTTCTCTGCTATCTTTTCAAACATTTCAAAAGAAAAAAATAACATATAGAAATCAATAATAGCCTGCTCAGATATTGTATGAGTGATGGAGAAATCTATTCATCTAAGTTATATTTATAGAATGTCAATAGAAAAACAACAGATGCCGTTGGTTCAGATAAATGGTGTTGCTATACTCTATGGATTCCCTATAATTTCTAATCAAGTAATATATCGACCTTTCCAGATATTTGAATGCTCCAGTTATTTTATATTCAATATTATCTCATAGATCTGAATTAAACAACAAAAGACCAAACAGCATAGAGGTTATAAATTAAAAAGATGCACCCTTTTTCTTGATAGATAAAATATTGGTCCTATGCTGCTCTATATTTTCTGTACTGTATAATACTAACTTCGGGTTTGAAGGAAAACCTTCAAAATGACACATGTGTTACGTAAGATTGAATTTCATATGATAGATAGTTTTCCGAGCCACGTCAACTTGAAGTGATATTCTTCAAGGTATGTAATTGAATGTTCTAGTTATTTTATGTGCAAGAATATCTCATTCTAAATTCAACATCAAAAGACCAAATAGCATAGCAATGGTCAAAAACTGAAAATATGAACTCTTTTTCTTGACCAGTAAAATATTAGACCTATGATGCTCTATATCTTCCATACTATAGAATGATAACTTTGATTTGATGAAGGTGACACATGTGTTACATAAGATTGAATTCCATATGATAGAGAGTTACCCGAGCGATGCCATCTTAAAGTGACATTCTTCAGGGTGCTACATCGAGATCTTTCCAGATTTTTAATTGAATGCTCTTGATATTTTATGTACAAGAATATCTTATACATATAAGTTGAACAACAAAAGAATAATAGCATAGCAATGGTTACAAATTAAAAAGTAGAACTCTTTATTCTTGATGATTAGAAAATTGGACCTTTATTCCTCTAGTTCTCCCACACTTTAGAATACTAACTTTTGGTATTGGTATTGGTAGGTGTGGATGGTGACCGATGCGCTGCGACCTTATTAGATCTATTGTGCCCCATCTTCTTCTGCTTCTCGATGTGTTCTCGTTTTACAGCAGCCCCTCAAGCCTCAATACCTTCAGGAATTTGAGGATTTTAAGGGGGTCTATCCGTGATATTTCTTCTACAGTCAGCTGGTATGATCCCAGTGTGTTCAGTCTTTCATGGTGCACAGCATAGCACTCCATCAGTATATGGTGGGGTGTCTCTGGACGACGTTCCTTGCAAAATCTGCAGGTGCTGTCCCCCTCTAAACCTAGCTTCCTTAGGTGTTCTTTGAGTCTGCAATGCCCCATAAGAAATCCTGTGATTGTCTTTGGACTAGTTTTGCTGAGGTTAATCAGTG
Organism: Cynegetis impunctata; assembly: GCA_030704885.1. Classification (NCBI taxonomy): domain Eukaryota; kingdom Metazoa; phylum Arthropoda; class Insecta; order Coleoptera; family Coccinellidae; genus Cynegetis; species Cynegetis impunctata. The sequence continues at coordinate 1,564,595 of JARQZK010004335.1, forward strand.
TCTTCGATCTTAATAACTTTAGTTTTGAAGGAAAATCTCGAAGGTAATACATGTGTTACATGAGCTTGATGCCATAAAGTTACATCTGAGTTCAGCAACAAAAGACCTTATGGCATATCAACGATTACGAATTGAAATGTTTAAGTCTTTTTCTTCATGAGTAAAAAATTGAACCTATACTGCTCTACATCGTCCAAACTCAGTAATACTAACTTTGGTTTCAAAGGAAAAACTTGAAAGATTGAATTTAATATGATGGAGCGTTACCCGGTCCAAGTCTTGAAGTGACACTCTTCAGGGCGCTATCGGGAACTTCAAAGATCTCTAATTGAATTCTCTAATTAGTTTATGTGCAAGAATATCAAATACATCTAAATTTAGCAACAAAAGACCTACCAGCATTGTAATGGATCAAATTGAAACATTTTTTCTTGGAGAGTTGAATATTGGAACTACACTGCTCTATATCGTCCATACTCAAGAATACCTAATAATTTACGTTCAAAGGAAAATCTTAAATCTGCTGTATGATTTAAATAACATTTATTTCAATATGATAGAGATTTACTGTGTCCAAATCACATTGAAATGATATTCTTGAAGGAGCTACATCGAGGCTCATGATTTTTATTTTTACTCATATCTCGAGCAGTAATTTTTACTACTTTTATCATTTTTATTGCAATTATAAATATCAAGCGAAAATGGAAAATTCTTTAGGGATGCAGAATAACTTGCTACTTAATATAAAATTTGAATGAACCGGAATTAAAGATCGAGATCACTAAAATATTCTGGATATAGAAAAATTGTAAATATTTACTAATTGAAACTATTTCTACATTCACACTGGACATGATATGTGTAATAAAATTTTACCAGCTTATTATGCTCCCACTTTCTCGAATAGTTTCTCTCTATTAATTTTAAAATTATTGAACAAAAGTTCGAACTAACCGAGGACATGAGCAATCAGTGGGAAAATATACTTTTGATTTATTCCTTGACATTCAAACTAATAGAATATTGATCATCCTTTCGCTGAAAAAAAACCGAATAGAAATCCTACGAAGCGTTGACCCACTAACAATCCCTCATTTATCGATTTTCCTTCCGCTTTCCACGACCCGGGACTCAATCTGATGAATCCTCTGGGTGCTCTTCATTTCCGACCTATTATCGAGTAAAAGAGGGCTTTCCTTCCGCTTCCAGAAGTATTTCCCGGAGCTTGAAAAAGTCGACATCTGCTGCTTAGCCTCAAATATCGTGGAATTGTGATATCTTTCACAAACCGAACTTTGCGTATTATTTTAATCTTAGCAGCAGACGCTGATGCATATATATCAATTATTTGTAATCAAAGGAATATTTAAATCGTAAAATATTTAAAAAAGGATCGACATGAAGGTTTCACAATCAACATTTGTTTTCTTTTATTAGCTATTTTCTTTTTGCGCAAATCAAAGTTATCTTACACATATAGACAATTTATTTTTTTCCTTAAAGACCAAAGTTAATAGGTATTCTTTAGTATTGACGATATAGAAAATTATAGTTCCAATAATCAACTCTTCAAGAACAAATAGTTTTAGTTTCGAATTTATATCCATTGGAATGCTGGTAGATCATTTGTTATTTAGTTTAGATGTATGTGATATTCTTGCACCTAAACTAACTAGAGTCTTCAATAAAATATCTGGAAAATTCCCGATAGCACGAATAAAGAATCTGTTGCATTCAATATACCCCACGCAAACTATTAATAAAGAACAAAAATACTTCCCAATAAATTATGTGTTGAATTTGAGGGTCAAAATTTGTAACAGACAATCGAGAAATAACGTTAAAACAATTCGTTCAAATAGAGGAAACTTTAAGTAATTCTTAGTCAATAAAGAAAAATCTAACGTCTGAGAAAACAGAGGTGTTTAAAAAATATTTCGCGACGAATGTCCTGCTTTCTATATTGGACAAACAGGAAGGAATATGAACATTCGTATTGATGAACACAAAAAGTCAATTTTACAAAACAAAAACACCACTGGCTTCTCCGAACATTGTATCGAATTTAATCATTTCCTGGATTTCTACAAAACCCAATTGTTGCAATCAGGTAATTAAGGAAAGAGCCTTGACCTTCTTGAAATTTTCGAAATAATTTCCGCCCATAACAGTAAATTACCCCTTGCAAACGAACAAATTGATTTTTAGGTATCACCTTAGCTATTGTCTGTTTTATAAAATGAGATATAATTCTCCTGTAGTCAGTCTTGATAATGAGTTCATAACTCGAAACATGTCGACTATCCTATACTGCTAAATACAGTATCTAATTATTTTTATATAGTGAAACTTAAGCCAAGTGTTTTCTATTCTAATATTCAACATAAATATATGTATATATTTATATATATATATATATATATAAATATATATATATATATATATATATATATATATATATATATATATATATATATATATGAGATAATAATAATAATAATAATAATATTATGTCAATTCAATAAGCCATTAAGAAAAACAATATTGAGAGTAATAAAACCAAAAAATAAAATAAAATAATACAAATAACAATACAAGATGTCAATTTAAAGCCTATTGAAAAGGACCATATTCACTGCCAGGGATCACAGGGATGCAATGGAAGTGATTTTCAATATGGCCTTTCATGTTGGTATAGATTTTCTCTTCTTTTCTTCACTTTTGTTTGCACCTAGGTTTACACCTGTATGTGCAGTTGTTTATCTATTTTGGAATCGAAAATTCAGTTATGTGCCATATGTGCAGAACCACATCAGAGGTAGGTTTCTTTTTGTACAGATAAGAAGCTGTATAAAATTATATGTGTATGTACTTGCCTGGATGTTTGCCTATGTAATCTCTTGACTTTTTCCTGAAGATGTTTTGTTTTTTGATGTTTCTTATATCTTGTGGTAAAGTGTTGAATATTTTTGGGGCTGTTGTTGTTATGGATCTTTGGTTGGCGTCTTTTTGATAAAAAGGATTCTTTAGTAGGTTGTTGGTCTTTCCGCGTGTTTCATAGCAATGTTCAATTCTGTTTACCAACTGTTGATTTTTATGGATGAAAACACAACATGCATGAAAATACAAGGATCTAACACTTAATATCTCTTCGTTATTTAGAAGCCTTGTGGGGTACAGTCTCCTTCTTTGTAGTATAATTTTAATTATGTAATTTTGAAAGATTGTTAAAGGTTGTAGGGCATTGCTATATAGACCTCCCCAGGCAATAATTCCATATTTCAGAATTGACTCGACCAGGGCCCTGTACAGTATAATTAGGAGTTTTTTATTCATAATTTTTCGTAACTCATAAAATTTGTGGATGAATCTGCGCAGTTTTGCTGTTAGAGTGTTTATTTGATCTTTCTATTTCAGGTTTTTATCTATTATGATGCCTAGATATTTAGTTCTGTCATTGCTGTTCATTTCTAGATTGGTGTTTGTGATGTATATTTTCCCAAAATTCGGTCTATTCGCGTCTGTTGAAGAGAAGGCTACGTACGAAGTTTTTTTTACATTCAATGAGAGTTTATTGTAGTCCAACCAATTTTTTACTAAAGATGTACCATATTCAGCCTTTTCTTTTACATGTTGCCATGTGTTCCCTTCGTATAATAAGACGGCGTCGTCAGCGTATGAGAGAATAGTTCCATTTATGTGCATGTTCAATAACGAGTTGATGTATATATATATATATATATATATATATATATATATATATATATATATATATATATATATATATTTACATGCTATCGTACCTTGAAAGAGAAGTTCTGACATATCCAAAGAGGTTTCCATTAAATTGTGATAAAAACAAAGTCCTATGGTTTGTGTGTCAAAGAGCGGTTAGGACATGACATGACGAAGGAAAATAAGATTTTACCCGGAATTAACGAGGTCACGTCCGCCAGGCATGACTTTGAACTCGAAAATTCGTAATTAACTTGTGAATGTGCGTGATGAATAACACCCTGGGAGATTTTTCCACTGATAAATATTTTCTGCGAATCATTGTCGTTCCGAAGAAAGGGGTCACTAAGGTGAAATATTAATAATTAGTGATGAATATTCAATGTATACTTAATTAGATTGATGAAGAAAGAGGGTTCTATTATTTCAAATACTCAATATAAACAATGAATCAATATCATCATTTACTAGCTTATAGCAATTGCTGCACGTGATACGCATTTTCTCATTTTCATGGAAATAAATATAATGGAGGTATGGAATAAGCAGATTCGAAATGTTTTTCCAGATTATAATTGTTATGTATTCGGAAATATTTGTAATTCCGTAAACATCTTTTATTGAAATATTTCAAATGGGATTTATTTCCAGGAATAATGGAACGGAGAAATATGGAATGGAATAATGAGAAAGAACCGTACGTATTAGTAGATTTTTTTGCGAAGTTCTCCATTCTTTCCCGTACATTGAAACTCTGGAATCTTATTCGATTTTAGAAATTAAGGATGTAACTTGACCCGATGTTGAGTAAATGATAGATATTTAGCTACTACGTGATCAGTTAGGTTATGAAAAAGTTCCTGGTTTGATGATTATTAATTTAAAAAATAAATTCATGAGTTAAGTGATATTCTATAAGTTTTTATATTTTCTGTCTCTTGTGGATGTGGTTAGTTGTATTTTTCTATTTAGTCTCTTTTTCTCTGAGAATAATAAAATATTGTACTGTATTTGAAGTCAACAGTGAGGTATAAATTATGTATATATATATATATATATATATATATATATATATATATATATATATATATATATATATATATATATATATATATATATATATATATATATATATATATATATATATATATATATATATATATATATATATATATATATATATATACAGTACGTCTACGTGAGTTGACAGCATATGGGAAACTTTTCTATTATTAGTTTCAATACAAAAATATATTCCTTATAAAAAGTTCTGCATTTTCTAAAACCCAAAATTCAACTACATATCAGATATTAAATTGTATCAGGCATATACGAGGTTTGTCAAAAAGATTATTTTGGATCAAGAGTAAAGTAAGTACCTTCATTTTTATCGAAAATGTTTGTGAAGGATTAAGAATTATTTTCTAATATTCAATATTGATCAATTACAATGAAAAAAAAATTTCTGCGATAACACTGAACGTTTGAGTTTGAACATTAAGGCTCAATAAGTAATCATGCATTTATGCTCAAACTTAAACATTCAGTGTTATCGCAGAGATTTTGTTGTTGTAAAAAAACAATATAGAGCAGTAGAGAATTATTTATATCCTTTCTGTGCAATCGCACTCGAAGCGAGTATTTCGCGTAATCACCACAGTCCGCGAAATTTAATTTCGCGGCCGTTACCCATAGCAACGGCCGCCAAACCAAACGTCACTTATACCAAAAAGTAACAACAACTATGATTTTTCAAGAGAGACAGCATTTTGCGTTCTGTCAAGAACTGTCAAAATATTTTGTATATATTCGAACATGGTCTTTCCATAGCAACGCTGTGACTTGTTAATTACTGTTAAATTTAAAGCACTAATATTTTTATTTGCAATTGTCTCGTTTAATAATTTCGTCGATTGCACGAAAAATAGTGTGTATGCCATGGCCGCGAAACTTTTTAGCTACCTCAAGATTATCCTGCCTCGGCCGCAAGCGGCCTCGGCGATAATTTCTCTTTCGGTACGCTAAAAAGGTATTTCGCGGCCTAGGTATACAAATAACTATTTTGACACACCTCGTATAAAACTAATACAATTTGATATCTGATGGTTGTCGAATTTTTGGTTTTGAAACATGCAAAATTTTTAATGAAGAATGAAATTTTTTGATAAAATAATAAAAAGTTTTCTATATGTAGCCAGCTTACGTAGATACACTGTATATAAACAAAGGTTTTATGTTTTTTGATTCAAGGTTCTGCTCACCTCCTCAGTCCCTTCAAATTGACTTAGATGGTTAGAAACTTTTATGTAAAAAAGAATCAAAATGAGCTGAAAATATGATCTAAGTGCTGTAAATGCCTTTTTTCTCATCCAGAGTTTCATGAGTGAATATTCATTATTGTTGCATTACACAATTTGTATTTATTTTGGAAGGAAAAGTATCAGACATTTTATGAAAAAAAAAACATGAACACAGATAACTAAGGTATTCATAAGTATACTGCTTCAGGAAAATTATGACTACGGATTTGATAAACAGTCCACATATTCCACACACACACACACACACATATATATATATATATATATATATATATATATATATATATATATATATATATATATATATATATATATATATATATATACAGGCTAGCGAGAAAGTCTGGCAACAAGGTATTTATTCAAGACGATTAAACGTTTAATCATCAAATTTTTATAGATGGATTATTTGAAAAAGTGTAATTAAGTGGCCGGCAAGATCTCCCGACTTGAATCCACTTTATATCAGACATAACTGATTCAAAAAGTCTCAAATGTCTTGAGATACAAACAATTTTTCCATAAATGATAAACAATTTTATTCGAAGCTTCAAATACAGATTGTATTATTGACACAGGGGGCCAACATTTTGAGCTCCTGTTATAAGGAAACTATAAATATTTTTGTAAGTTAGTATAAATTAAAAAATTACATATTGTATGTCTTGGAAAATTGTTTCTCTCAATTTTTTAGTAATGTGTTACGTATTCTGTATTTTTGAAAAGAGGACGAAATCAGCTTTTCTGCCATATATCACTTGACCTATAGTGCTTTTTAAAAAAATTCAAGATGGCGGCAATACACTGAATGCTGATGTCACTCAAGTTTGACAGGACCTCTTAAAAACGAAAAATACAATCCTGTGCATAACCGAAAAATTTGATAATTATACGTTTAATCGTTTCAAAGAAAATACCTTGTTGCCAGACTTTCCCGCTACCCGGTATATATTAGTATATATATATATATATATATATATATATATATATATATATATATATATATATATATATATATATATATATATATAGCCATAGGCTGCCAGGTCATGCGTTATTTAAAAACAAAATTACGAATGCTCCAGAACCTTCTATAAAATACATTCTTCCTAATTGATTTCCATAAATTCTTTACGTAAAAACCTTCTTCATTTAAAAACAATCCTATATGCCAAGTTTCGAGATGCTTGGTCAAACGAACTTGGAGTTCAGAGTTTTTCACGAACGATTGGGCAAGTTCAACTGTAGGTTGCATAATGCCGGCCAATCAAGAGAAATAGCATCCATAGAAAACTACAGGGTCCGTACCATAAGAGAAGCCCTAGAAATAGAGAAATCAGGACATCTAAACAAACGAGACGATGCTCTGACTATCCCACTAACTTGGAAAACAATTTTAAAAAACACGATAACGCCTAAAACAACACAAGACGTAAAAACTAACATCGACGAAGAAAATCGAAGCGAAGAAGCGAGGGGGTGGAGCCTATGCAGCGAACCGGCCAATCAGGAAACAGGACCAGCCAATGCCAATAAAACCCGGACACAAGCAGAGGCGAACAGTAGTTGCCGTCGAGTCACCAGACGTACAGCAGCACTTGAAAATGCCAAATGAGATTTTGGCGAAACGTCGTGAAACAAACGGTGCTTCTCAGCGCCAACAAAACTTTCGAAAACATCGGATCGAACCCCGGAATCTTTCTCAGATTCATATATATATATATATATATTTATATCTATATATATATCTCTATATATATATATTTATATATATATATAAATATATATATATATATATATATGAAAAACTTGGTTCACGGAATGAACCGCGTGATAGATTTTTTAAATCTTGTCGTTTTGGCTCCTTTTGCGAAGCCATCTTCAGGAGAATTATCCTGAAGATGGGTTCGCAAAAGGAGCAGAAACGTCGAGATTTTTCAAATCTTTCACGCGGTTCATTCCGTGAACCAAGTTTTTCAAATACTTCCGACCGCGGAAATCTTTCTGAACATATATATATATATATATATATATATATAAATATATATATATTTATATAAATATTAAAATATATAAATATATATATAGAAAAATATATATATATATAAATAGATGAAGTCTGACAGTACTCTGTTCGGCAGAAATCAAGTAGAGAATCGTGAACAAGAAGAGTCTTTTCATAACAACCGTCACTAGAGTATTGCGATATCAATTTAGGCGCGAATCATAGGAAAATTGTCGAAAATCGATCAGGTAATAAAGGGAATCACCATGCCGATTTTTCCCCCGAAATACGGAGAAAGTCCTCGTATGCAGAGTTACAGCTGGTTACCGTGGCACCCAGACCACGCCTCAATCAATTTCCCACCGTCTGATTACGCCTCTCCGCGCCGCGCCGCTTCCGATCCGTACGTTTCGTACACGGCAATCGGGACGTTGTTGATCGCAACTATAAAGAGTGAAATTATGCGAACGAAATTGAAAGTGGCCGGCGAATACAGAGCGGCGAGAGAGAGAGTTGCCGCCCGGCCGCCAGCAAAAATCGATGAGGCCGTCTGGTGCCTGGAAAGCTTTCAGTTTCGATGGCACTCGCAAGTTCAAGGAAATTCTGGCTGGGGCATACGGAGTAACATAGCCAGAGCCGAACGGGATAGACAAATCGAGGGAATGCTCCTCGTCATTGAATTCCGCGGAAATGGGTTAAGAGAGAAACTAGTAGACATTGACTTTTGGATATAGATTATATATATATATATATATATATATATATATATATATATATATATATATATATATATATATATATATATATATATATATATATATATATAGAAAGTGTTTAGAATATTTTAATTGCAGGGAGCTAATGTTTATTTATGTACCAAGTGCGTTATATAGATCCCAACGCCTGGAGGGTAATATTCCCTCCCGAGGCCAAAGGCTGTAGAGATGGTAGCTGTAGAGATGGTAGCAAATAATGGAAATAGTTGCAACCACCATGATGAACTTCCTTAACATCAACTCTATACAAGTAACAAACTTAACCTCTCTAACCCAATCAGCATGAGCTGTAGAGCTGGTAGCAGTTAATGAAAATAATTGCAACCACCATGATAATCTTTCCTAACATCAACTCAATACAAGTACCAAATTTCAACTCTCTGACTCAATCAGCATAAGCTGTGGAGATGGTAGCAGATAAGGAAAATAGTTGAAATCTCTATGGTAAAATTCCCTAACAGGAAATGAAATCTCTAGATTAAAATGGCGACTATTAGAGAAAAGAGTTTTTATCACAATAGTTATTTATGTACGTTATATAGATCCTAACTCCCGATAGGCGTTAGGATCTAGTAACGTACGTAGTGCATACAAGATTTTATTTTTCACGAAAAAATTATTTTATTATGATAAAAAATCGATTTTAAAATCGGTTCATTGCTCGTATTCTTTCCATTTTCTTTCTCATAGTAGGCATGTCATCTGTTGATATTTTGACGTTTGTGAAGATTTTCGTCATGATATTAAGTTAATGTCATTGCTGCTTTCTTTGTGTAGTCTTATAGAAATAATGGAAATGAAAATGAATTTATCCAAGAATATCATAGAAAATGCAGCCACAGCTGCGAATAATTCATTGCCGGAGAAATCCAGAGTCGTATACGATAAGGATTATGAAGTATTTAATCAATGGAAGTTGCTTCATTTCTCCTCGTACAATGAGCGGGCGTTATGATCCATAATGCCAGCTCATAACGCCCTAGGGCATGATGACTGTGTTTATAGCAACCGTATCTAAGGTAAAATCAACAAATAATATACAAGTGAAAAATAAATTTATTAACAACTGCTTTATTAACCCTCTCGGTCACGAATTAAAACTATTGAAGCGAAAAATCTGAAATTTACTGTAATGCAAATTATGATTTTTTGAAAATTTTTGATGTTGAATTCAGATTTTCAAAATGCTCCGTTTGGGCACTATGAAATGTCCCCAATTGAGGACATCATGAGCTGATGGAGAAAAAAAAAATTGAAATATTTTTAGATGGTAAAATATCAATATGTTCCATTATTTATTTTATTAAATATATTTATATTATTTTTGCGCCCATTTTCGAAGTACTCAAGTGTATTAAATTTAACTTTCGCAGAATTGAAATAAAAGTGCTGTTATATTCACCTAGATGTTGCCTTTACCGCTAGTTCACAAAGTCCTCAAACTAGTACGCTACACTTTCAAAAATCGCTGATAACAGTATGCACAAAAATCACCTAACGCAATTGCTTTGGAACAAGTCTACACTTATTTTGAACGTAAACAAACAGTTTTCAAACACATGGTCTAACGAATATAGCCAACAAAAAAATAAATAGCAGAGCGCTACACTGCTGTCATAGCTACCCTACGGAATCCCATATTTCAAATGCATGATTATTTTTTTGATCAGTTTGAAGATGGCAGCACATATATTCATTTGGAAGAATATGATATCCACAACTGAGGACAATGTGACAGAAGAGTAAGAGCAAGCGGTACTTCATAGGAAAAAATCCAAAGTAGGTTGTCCTCAACTGAGGACAAGGTGAGCGAGAGGGTTAAACCTTATCACAAACACGCACTGAGTTGACTGAAGTTCATAATAAAACTGACCAAACCAAAAGTTTTGGTGAATCCTAGATTCTCTCAGGACTGAAAAAAGATTAATTCAAAACATAAACTAAAGTAATTATTCTAAATACGTAACTTGTTTTCTTAAATATATATATATATATATATATATATATATATATATATATATATATATATATATATATATATATATATATATATATATATATCTCTCTTCTTTGTCAACCATTTTCCATCCATTCTTGGATGTAGGTCTCTTCTAATTGTTTCCATCTTTCTCTATCTTTCGCGAATCTCATCCACTGTTTGCCAGCCACCACTCTTATGTCGTCCACCCATCTTTTTTGAGGTCTTCCCTTGCTCCTTGTTGTCTCTCTTGGCCTCCATTCCAGTATTCCACGTGTCCATCGGTTGTCCTCGCTTCTGGCTATATGGCCAGCCCATCGCCATTTCATCCTTGCTACCTCCTCCACGATGTCCCTGACTTTTGTTTTCCGTCTTATCTCAGTGTTTCTGATTTTGTCTCTTAGTGTTATTCCAAGCATGCTTCGTTCCATCGCCCTTTGGGTTGTCTCCAGTTTTTTAGCCGACTTTTTGGTAAGGGACATGGTCTCTACTCCGTAGGTGCACACTGGTAATATGCAAGTGTCGTATACTTTTCTTTTTAGGTTTATGGGAATAGAATTATTCTTCAGGATATATGTAAGTTTACCGAATATATATATATATATATATATATATATATATATATATATATATATATATATATATATATATACTATTTAAATTTTCTCGATTCGTTGGCCAAAAGTTTTGAAATTCTTGGTTTTTGGCACAATTAAAACTTCCTCAATATAAGTTTCAGGTCATATAATAAGACATGGATAACGTTTCGACCTAACAAAAAGACGTATCGTTCCGAAGGGATATAAAATAATGGTATTATATTATTACCTTAGAGCCTGAATAATATATCCTCGCCACATCGACAATAGGAGTTCACATAATTACACATAACAACTTATTTTTAACAATAACAATACATTATACTTTCGACAGGTGATATATGATACCATTATTTTATATCCCTTTAAAGCAATACTTAGGTTATGTTAGGTTATTACGAAAGATGAATTTGAGAAAGGCTGAAAATTTAGCAGAAACGTTATCCATGTCTTACTATATGACTAAAAACTTATATTGAGGAAGTTTTCATTGTGTTCAAAAACATGAATATCGAAACTTCACAAAAAAACTATATATATATATATATATATATATATATATATATATATACATATATATATATTGATATAAAGATAATGAATATTTAGGAAAATGCAGACATGCTTTGTATTAGCGAAAATAAATTGTACAAAAATTCAAATTATCAACAAAAAAATTGAAAATACACATCAGCGTTTATGGCACGGTTACAAAAAAACGGCTCATTTAACGTCAATTTAATAAAGATGCTTTTCTGTAGGGAATTTAATTTCCTTTAAGAATATACATCGGTCGTATTTTTCATATTGCCGGTAAAGTAAAACTATCGTTATATATATATATATATATATATATATATATATATATATATATATATATATAATATATATATATATATATATATATATATAATATATATATATATATATATATATATATATATATATATATATATATATATATAAACATATACATATATATATATATATATATATATATATATATATATATATATATATATATATATATATATATATATATATATATATATATATATATATATATATATATATATATATATATATATATATATAATATTCAAAACTTTATTTTTGAGATTTCTGTTTGAATCCGCAAATAATTCATTTAACAGTAAATCAACGTCTGACATAACTACACAAAATGGAGGCCCTAATTCGTATATTTAAATAGAATAAATTTTCCAGTAGCGTTCTCTGCTTTGGGTCAACAACTATTTTCGATTATTAAAATGAACGGTTCAATGTTTACCAGGTGCCTTGAATAATTTCCATTCCGCTGAATGAAAATCATTCAATAATAAGACCAATATTGTCTGTAGATATGAACGGTTAGTGCCCAAAACTTGGCAACGTCGCTTGCTTCAATTTTCTACTCCGTGAAGTTCATGCGTATCCCGCTCATTATTTAGCCATTTAATTTGCGCCAATTGCCATTCGGGCAGGGTTGAATGGTTAACACATCTCGTCTAGACAACAACCACTCTGAGACTGTGAAACGTTATTGCAAAACTTATTGTGGTAACGAGATCATCACGCAGAATAATGAATGATGATGAACACGTCAAATGAACAAGAACATATAGAGAGATGTGCTACATCCCTTTTTAGTTTAATTTTCCCCGGAATAGTAGACATTTGGCCCTTCTGGATCACGATTTCCTAAATAAATATATAAAATATGTATATATTTATACATACAAAAAAAAGTTATATATATATATATATATATATATATATATATAAATAAATATATTTATATATATATATATATATATATAATATATATATATATATATATATATATATATATATATATATATATATAAGTATATATAACTTTTTTTTTTCCTGGTTCATATTGGCATCCCCAGCATCAAATCAAATGAGCAGCAATTTGGTATCTAAGATTATTTTAGAGGCAGAACGAAAAAATTTGGATGAAAAAAGTAGATAACTCTATAAGAGATAAGATATTTGTGGTTTCATCCAGAGCTGTGCCAAAGCATTGTGCTTTGTGCTCGTGAAAGCACTCGGAGCCCTTTTGTGCTCCCGAGCACTGTGCTTCCGAGCACTGTGCTTCCGAGCCCTCTTCAAAAGCAGTGCTCTGTGCTTTGTAATTGAAGTCCTTCAACGAAAGGCTTTGTGCTTAGTAATCCCAAAAGTGCTCCCGAGCACTGAAGTGCTCCCAAGCACTTCTGCGGATTACTAAGCACTGAGCCCTGAGCCAAACTTGTCGTAACACGAATATGCGTATACGGCGGCGCTATGATCGTCTGTTGATATCATTCCAGTGATAAACATCTCACGTTAGTGTCAAGTCAATAAAAAAATTATTTTTAAAATACAACACCCGCCTTCCATCAAGTGCTCCTGTTGAAAGACTGTTTTCAGTTGCGTCTATTGTACCTAAATGCACCAAGACGTCATTCTCTGAGTGACAGAAACTTCGAAAACTTAGTTTTATTAAAATCTAATGGGGATGTTTGAATTTTTTTAATTTTGATGAGTTGTACACCATTACTTATTCATGTTACTTGTATATAGTCAATACATTGAATGAAAATTTTGGATTTTTTTATGGGCATGGAACTCAACTATCTAAAACGCATAGTATTTTCAGTACCTATATGCTGATGAAATATGAATAATAAGCATGGGATTTTTAATATGAAATATTGAATCTTTCAATACTCTGTGCTTTCCATAAGGGTTTCTCCTATTTGATATATTAATCATCACTCAGGTGATTAAATACTAATACTAAGATTCTACACAGGTCCTTTTTTATCCTATTTTCAATAAAATCTGTGTTATTTAGCTAATATCAATGTTCGTGGGTCACAGATTACAGGAGCATATCTTGTTTCTGTATTATTTAAATTTAAATGTATCTATGATCTTTATGAAATTGATCAAAAATGGCGTGTGAGAATGCCTATGCTTATAGTTATTTAAGTATCAAGGGAGTTATAAGGATGTTAACTACAGAGGGCAACTGATTTTAATCCCGAGGGACGTAAGTCCCCGTCCGTACAATGTACGATTTTTCTGAGAATTTAGTGGAATTCCAATATTCAATTGGATCTTTCTCTGAACCTCTCTTCGAGCAAAATGAAATCTACTGAACCCAATTGAAAATTTTCTGCTCTTTTCAAATATCTCAATCAAATCCCAAAATTTTTAATAAACAAGGTGTTGAATCTCCGATTGGAAGAAGTCCCATAATCTTCAGATACGGACCTGAAATTTTCTGGAAATTTAAATATAAATCGGTCGACCTGTGGAAGTGAATCATACGTTTCAAATATCAACCGACTATACTGGTTGGTTCAAAAGTATGAGGAATTAAAATTTTTGGTGCATAAACTCAGTTATGGAATTGATTAGACCTATCATATATCGATTTTTTGGACTCGCCTAGGATAGCCCTAGCTCAAGTTGTCGTAGATATGTTCATTTACCAATGAAACACCCTGTATAGTTCTGTAGCAGCTCATAGTGAGCATCGAATTTGTCACACCCTGTGCATCTCTTCTCACCCGTCAATAATCTCATACTCATATGCCAGCTTACAATTTCTTTACCGATTAAAATAACCTCAATTTCAATAATTCCTAAAAAAGTACTTAGGGCTTAGTGCTCGAAATGTCAAATTACTTTCACAAAGTGCTTAGTAATCGCAAGCCTTTTGTAAAAATAAGTGCTTAGTGCTCGAGACCGGGAGCCTTTTTTTTCAAGTGCTTAGTGCTTAGTGCTCGAAGCTCTATTCTTCAAAGCTCGTCACAGCTCTGGTTTCATCGATATATTTTTTAAGTTACATATTGGCATCTTGAGCGGCTCTCATCGAACCAAATGAGCAGAAATTTGGTATCAGGTGTTTCTTCTGAAGCAGAACGAAACTATTAAAATTTGGGTGCATTTTTCCAACCGCTGCCATTTTCACGTAGATATTTGGTTTTTGAAAATTTTCACAACTCCACAGCTTCTGCAGATTGAGCTTGAGGGTTGAAATTTTCCACGTAGATTGAGTGTATGTTGAAATGCGTTCCTTTGTTAGTTTCAACTGTTTCACTCGACCGCCATCAGTACGCGATGCACTTCGCGAATTTTCTATTTTTGTTGAATTAAATTATATCTAAGTTTCTATCACAGTTTTCTATCAAAGCGAGATGCATCAGAACTTCAACCCTTAAGAACTATATTTTAATGAAGAATTGATGAATTTTCTATTTCCTGGATCTTTATCCAACTATAAATTGAAAGAAATTAATTTTTTCTTATTTCTGCCAAAAATATGAAAGAATATATGTATAAAGACGAATTCACACAACTATGTCGTTTTTAAGACTTGAAAACGACGTTGTTTGAGACACCAGAATATATTGTTGATTAAATTTTCTGTGGAAAAAATATAAAATTCGTTTTGTTTGATTTATATTGATCTTTGGATATGAGTTTCGTATTAATTCTGAGTGAGAAAATAATTTGCTTTAATATGACAAAATTTTGATTGTAAATTCTGCTCTTTATTTTCATTATGTATATGTACAAAATTTAGTGTTTGGCAACATAGTGAGCAGCACCGAGAGGTTCTATATTAAAACCGCATCTTTGATTATGAATTGTTGATATTTGCAACATCTATAATGATCAAATAGCATTATGCCATTATCATATATCATCATGAATAATTGATAACGCGCAGCGCCGGATTAACCCGGTCCGGGCCCCAGGTCTTTTCAAGTTGTTAAAGGGATGTAAGTAACTTCCAGATGATCGACTCCAGGTATTATCCTGGTACTTCGAAGACTTATGTGATATTGCAACAACATGGTTACTTTGACTTGATGCTGCAGCATCACCTTACCTGACTCGTTAGCTTTATTGAAATGGTCTTAATGAATAGGTTATAGATAAGTGATGAATGATGATCCTGGTTGCATGATGGGTTAGGAAAGAGAAATGAGACGGGACGCGGTTATTTTCAATTTAATCTTGTTGGACGCAATAAAATACAATAAACGATAGAAAACAGTCTTGTTATGTACAAATTGAAAAAAGTCAACTTCCAAAATATTTATTGGTTTTGTACAGTACAGTAAGTATAAATATTAAGTTTTCTAACTTTTTCAGAAAAAAAATCGTTCAAAACATCTTGGAAGTTGACCCTTTCTAATACATTATTTTCAATTATGCCATTATCGACAATGAATTCAAACGGTTATGAGACATTGTTGAACGAAGACAGTTTATTAGTTCTACTACTCGATTCTAGATGGTTCTGTATGTATGAAGTATTTCATCAATTGACAACATGCGTCGAAAGAGAGCAATAATATTGTTGAGGAATTTCATACAAATTTTCTAATAAAGCTTTCATTTGATAATTTTTTTTTCTTGGTGCGTGTATGGAAAACAACACCGAGAATACAAGGACTGCGGACTCTGACGTCAGAGTGGCGTGACGTAAGCACAGCGAGGTATGAGCGAATTTCATCTTCACCGCTTAACCCTACTTTTTCAGTTTACTTCCTCACAGAAGCGGCGTGGGTTTTTCTCCCTCGTTTTTTTTTTGTGATTTGTTGTAACAGGATTAATTAGTGTGCTATTTTTGTGTAGTGGTAGTGGTGTGTCACCGAAACGAAATATTTAAAATGCCATATAATTGCTGTGTACCGGGATGCCGCGGTAACTATAAAAATGGACCAAAAGTACACCTTTTCCGTTTTCCAACGGATGTAGTGATGTCTGCTAAATGGGTGGCAGCTATTCACCGGGAAAATTTTTCTCCATCGAAGTTCTCTAGGGTCTGTGAATTACATTTTGCTAAGGAAAATATAATCACTTGTTCTTCTGCAAGTGCGAAGTATGTAAAGAAAACATTATTTACAATGATGAGTTCATTGTCGAAGATAATTTCAACCTTATTAAAAGTTTGAGTCGCGGAAAATTGCTTTATCCCAAAGACGTTATCGTACGAATAGTTTTATATGCATATATAATATTTAACAAAATTTTAGATGGTTTCGAGGAAACTTTTTCAACAGTTCATAATAAACGGGCATTTCTTACTCAATATATTTTGAAATTTCTCTCAGAAAACGACCATCTACATAATGATAGTAAATGTAATATTCATACAATTCATGAGATTGCAAAAATTGTGATTACATGTACAGTAAATACACTCGTTAAAAATTACTGTGGAAAATTAAATGACCGATTGGGGTCATGCAAAACTCGCAAATTGAATACTTTGGTTACATAAGTTTTGGTACTAATGGTATTTGCTTTGAAATTTCGTTTTTCCATAATAAAATCGAATGGGGTACAAAGAAGGGCTCAGTTGACGACTGGTACCCTCTTTAAACAGAAAGCCCTTCAAAAATTTCAGAAAACCTATTGCTTTAGCGGTTCGCGTTATCCAACTTCGGGTCTGCCTGCCTGTTGTGACGTCACTCGGCAGCCTCGAGTCCTTATATTCTCGGTGTTGTTGGTATGGGCCCCCCGTCGATGCGGGGCCCCTAGGCAGTTGCCTACTCTGCCTAATGGTTAATCCGGCCCTGATACCGCGTATAAGTTCCAGGATCAATCGAAATTGTCCTTAAAATGAGGAATTTACGTTTAGGAATTACACAATTTTTTCTATTTTACAAAAGTTCTGATATGACTGGAAAATCGTGTACTGCAATATAACAATAATTCAATATGAAGAATTTAACAAAATTCTGAAAAGTTGAAGAATTCTTATTTTTTTAATCATGGATTTTTGATACACCATATAATTACGAATTGTTTTACATGACGATGCTTACGTGTAACGAAATATTCCAATGATCAAAAAAAGTGGAAATAAGTTATCCCAGTCTTTCAACGAAATGTCTCGACAGTACTCAACTATATTGAACAAGTGACATAACGTTAATGTTCCCATGCGGCTGCTGCCTTCTTTATTCAGTATTTGTCGCCGTTTGGTTACTAGGCAACAATGGTCCGACGCCGGCCGATAACCAGAAGTAGCGCCCAATATCAAATTTCGAAATAAGTGTCAAATACACATTATTTTCGATGAAGCTAGAATCAATTCTCAATCAATAGGTGTTACCATCTATAGAGGAACAATGAGAAACATTGTGGAATATTTTTGTTGTTGTTGCATGTTTCCGAAAATGTTCCCAAATGTTCCAAACTGTTCCTTAAAATTTCTTTATGTTCCGGCAACAAATGTTGACTGTTTCTATTTGTCACCCTTCAAGCTACGATTCCACCGGAGGAATATTTTTGTTGCTGTTCCGTGTTTCCGTAAATGTTCCAAAATGTTCCTTAATATTCCTTAAATTTCTTTATTTTCCGGCAATTTGGTCGAGTATTATAATGTTCTATGAGCAATTTTTACTTTTCGCCGAAAACGACGATTGAAAAAATTGGTTCTTGTATTTTGACCGTAAAATGAAACAAGTATAATATATTGTATTTTTTATATTTGTTAGGAGCAAATAAAAGCAAATAGGTTGTAAGTTTAATTTTTTTAAGTATATCTTACCTTGAAAAGCCATTTTGAAAAAAATTTAACTTGCTGTTAGAACAAAAAAACTTTAATCAAAAGTCATAAATTTCGAAAAATTAACTATTATGTTCTAATAGAAACGAATTTTAATGTGCTATTAAAAGGAATAACTAATTTTAATATAAACTTAAAAAAATTATAAACTATTCAACAAAAACCGCCAAATATATTATAGTTTTACATACATTTTCTTATATTTTCTGGCGGAAATTGTTTAAATAGTTGTACGTGACGTTGAAGGCTGAGGATTACTCATATCTTTGACTTTTGTGTCCCTTTTCTTTTGTTTAGATAGTGAAGAAGTAAAAACTTTCCCATTATTGTATTGTTTGAAGAACGTGGAAATAAACTGCGTATCAACAAGAGGCATAAATTCAAAGAGTTTTTTAAGATGCACAACCTTGTCGAATGGCAATAAGCATTCTTTAGAATCACTGCATGCCTTTACATGTAGTCGAGAAGCTGTGACTTTTCGTACAGATAGCTGTTTACTTAAGCCAGAAATTTCGGTGAAAGAACCAGTGTGCTGAAGTTTATATTGAAGGTGATATATAAGAGTATAATCGTATCTTAACTGTTTTACTGAAGAAAAAGGCACGCCTTTAAAATGTAGAGTTTCAGCTGCTTTCTGATAATCTTTAAAATCAGATACTCTCATATAAAATACTTTAAATGCATTTTTCCTGTACACCGTTGGTAACAATCTTAAAAGGCCTAAAGGGCTAAATATTTCCAGATTTCCAAGTTTTCGTTCAATTTGGCTGTGAACATCATCTATCTCCTGAATAGAACTATGGCCGGGTTCACAAAATTTTTGAGTTATAAATTCAATATTCGGATGCTCCTGGAAAAACTAGTAATGCCATGGACATTATTTAGAATTCCGATTTTGTGGAACACATGAGTCAGACCACAATACAATTTTTTCAATTGAAGGAAGATCTTTTAGTACCTTTTCTAGAATACATGCCAATGCAGATGCAATATCATTCCCTTTACGCCCACGAGTACCCTCACACCATATCGCACAGTAAGCACGCTTATTAATGTTGCAGTGAGCAGTTAGGTTATAAGTGTTTAGTTTTTTTGAATAGAAGAAGCATGAGATGTTAGCTTTTGGTGAAGCAAACACATTTTTCATGTCAAAGCAAATAATAGCAGTCTCCCTGTCATTATTTTCCCGATTGTGGTTCCGTTCTGTCATGGTTTCTTCTTTAGAAATGCGATGTTTTTCAAAATGTGCTTTCTCATCTTCAGTGAGATCTGAGATTTTCATTCGATATTCCAAATTACAAATTACAAAACTAATGCCCGAAACGAGAATATAAGCAATACAACATACCTCGAATATATCCATTTCATACAATAGTTTAAACCACTTAATGAACAAATAACAACTAAAGTTTCACCAAATTTCAAGAGAGGTAAACACACGTGATGAAATTTATCAACATGTAAGTTATAATGTTCTAACAGCAGAAAATTCGCGCTCCTATTGGTTAACGCTGATAGAACATCATAACTCTAGGCAATTTTCAAATTTTACAGTTAGAACAATATATTGCGTTTGAATCCTTATACGTGTATAAAAGTCAGCAGGAGTCTTATTTGATAGAACAATATGCCACCGGGAAGTTTAAATCTGCCTTTAACTCGTTTCGCGCCAAAAGTGCTGATAGAACTTTTTAATACTCGACCAACGAAATGTTGACTGTTCCTACGTCGCCAGTTTCCATTTTGAGCGGTAAACTTCAAAACAAAATAGGAAACATTTGTGAAAAAAATCCGTGTTGCTATCGCAGTGGAAACGTATCGAGAACGTAACTAGTAAAAATTCATGTCGCAGATTTTCTGAAATTCGAAAACAAATATATAGCTACGTTGCCACCAGAGAAATATTGAGGAAAATTTTTGTTGCTGTTCCTTGTTTACGTGAATGTTCCAAAATGTTCCTTAAAATTTTTTTATGTTTCGGCAATAAATGTTGATTGTTTCTACTAAATAATATGCAACTATTGTCTATTTCAGTTGCTTCAGTGGAAACAAGAAGTTAACGTATGTTGCCATAAGTTTCTACTTTTGGCAACAAGGAGAAATATTCAGCAACAAAATGTACTTCAATGATCCTCCGGTGGAACTGTAGCTTAACGTATACTTTAAGAGCCCTTTCAGACTTGGATACTGTATCCGAGATACGCGTATCCCAGATACAGAAAATACATGCGTTTATATGTACGTTTTCACACTGCATTCAGCACAGCATACCGTATCGCGATACTAAATTTCTGAATATCGCGCATTCAGCCGCCGGCGACAGTATCCGAATTCCGAATCCGGGATACCGAATTATCATTGTGGCTTATGGACCTGTTCAGACTTGCATACTTTTGCGATTCAAAAAGCACAATAGCATGGGCGTACAATATTTTTATTATTTATTAGTAGAAGTGAAGTGGAATAGAACGGTTTTTCGATTGTACCATGGAGAATAAAGTTTTTGATAACGAGAAATTTATAAGTTTGGTAGAACCGAATTCTTGTATATGGGATACAAGTAATGAAAATCATTTCGACAGAAATATAAAACAAAAATGTTGGGTGGAAATTACCAAACAGATGTGTGAAAATTTTGAAGAAATGACAATTGTTCAACAAAATGAATATGGTAGGTATATTTATAAAAGTAATTATACAGTGCATTCAAAAAGGAATGCATAAATTCATTAGCTAAATAAATCAAATTATTATATTATTAAAAATTCTCGAAACAAGACGATTATTTGTCGAAAGCTTACTGATTTTTACAATAATCATCTCAAGATGGATAACAAAAATTAAATGAAATATTTCAATAATATTGTTTATTAGCCATGAATAATGAGTTTATTCGTTAATTTATATTGCTTTTAAGTTTTTACGGATTGCAGTGAAAACCCTTTAGATAAGCGAATTGATGTTTAATTTGTATTAATCAGTGCACTACTATCTAGTAACTGTTCGCAAACTATCAAATAAATTGTAAGTTACGGAAATAAATTATACATGGTACACAGTAGTTAGGGCCCAGAAATATAATATACCACAGCATAGCGCACTCTTCAATGTCCATTTCATAAGAAGCACCGTACAGCACTGATATTGTACTGATAAAATTTATTTACAAAACTATATTCTAACAAAAGTATCTTGACTGTATCTGGCCTAAATTCTGTATCTCGCATACAGTATCTCGGATACAGTATCCTAGTCTGAAAGGGCTCTAAGGTCATATTTTCCTTCATTTTAAGGGTTCCGTACCAAAAGGTAGAAACGGGACCCTATTACCAAGACTTCGCTGTCTGTTCGTCCGTCTTTCTGTCACCTGTCACCCTGTTGGAGCTTAATGTAAAAAAAACGTATTTATCTTGAACAATGATTTCATCTTGCATCGATATGCACCAAAATTTGAAATTATGCTCGTCTCATCCTCTACTTCATATTTTATATCATGCTCATGGGCAATGATTATTTTAAGAAGTAAAAACTACCCCTTATTGTGAAAAATTATAAAATAACATTGAAAAACCTTAATATGGGTAAAATTTCGTTTGAATTCGTTAAGTAATGATTGTTTTATGCTTTAGGATCATTAATAATTTTTTACGATAAATAATTTTTTTATATCAAGCTCCAACAAGGGTGGACTTTTAAGGGTAGAAACATTAGTATCTCAAGAACCGCGATAGCTAGACAGAAATTCTCACAAATTATGTATTTCTGTTGCCGCTATAACAACAAATAAAAACAAAATAAAATCAATATTTAAGGGGGGCTCCCATACAACAAACGCGATTTTTTTGCCCTTTTTTGCTCGATAATGGCAACAGGGAGGCACGTGAAATATTCACAAAATACTCAGTTGTATTTTTACTTCAATAATAAATAATTTAATTAAAATAAAAAAATATTTAAGGGGGGCATAGTCAATGGTACGGAACCCTTCGTGCTCGAGTCCGACTCACACTTGACCGGTTTTTAAATTACATACGCCGTGTGGAGCGGAGGATGAATGACCGTCTGTGAACCAGGCGTGCTGGGATCGAATCCTGGGTAAGTTATGAATATTTGTGTATGTCTAAGCGTGTCAGAGGGTCAGTTTAAATGTGATACAGGTATGATAATGAACTTCCTGGAAGCCATGGAAATAAACAAGATCCAAAAATCCCATAATTACATTCTTCTCAATGATCAGTTAGACTTAAACCACTCTCCACTGTTAAATCTCTGATAACTTGGACCCATCGATTACTTTTTACCACCCCCAGGTACCGAACCGAAATACTTATATTTTCAAGCGATGTCTTTGCAATTATGTATTCAGTCTTGATAATGCTGTAAAAGAGGCCTCGGTAGACCAGCGGTAAGGCGTACCGCTTGTAAGCCGAGGATGTGGGTTCGAGTCCCACCTTGCTCTTGGGTGTTGTGTATGTCCGGAATTTAGTGGTTCTAATTATAAAGATTAATTGTTGGGTAATGTACATCGTTTACAAGCCCATTGGCCGTTCGGAACCGGCGTTAAACTGTAGGTCCCTCGAGTTAAAAAAATGCTGTAAAAGGCGAAACTAGTCGAATAAAAAGTTATTTTCATTTTGTGGTTTTTAGACAAGTTGTTTTCTTATTATTTAATTTTTAATATTTCAATAATATTGTTTATTAGCGATGAATAATGAGTTTATTCGTTAATTTATATTGCTTTTAAGTTTTTACGGATTGCAGTGAAAACCCTTTAGATAAGCGAATTGATGTTTAATTTGTATTAATCAGTGCACTACTATCTAGTAACTGTTCGCAAACTATCAAGTAAATTGTAAGTTACGGAAATAAATTATACATGGTACACTGTAGTTAGGGCCCAGAAATATAATATACCACAGCATAGCGCACTCTTCAATGTCCATTTCATAAAAAGCACCGTACAGCACTGATATTGTACTGATAAAATTTATTTACAAAACTATATTCTAACAAAAGTATCTTGAGTGTATCTGGCCTAAATTCTGTATCTCGCATACCGTATCTCGGATACAGTATCCCAGTCTGAAAGGGCTCTAACCGGTTGTCATCTATACGTTGAAAAACAGGGGAGGCATAGACATTATCGGGATCGAAAGTCAGGTAAGATATGAATTTTCATAAATTTCCAGTTATCATTTTCAGATTGCACTGGGTTATATATGCATATTTTACGAGTATATTGTAGTAGATGGTGGAACACGTGCGAAATACGAATACCTAATAATGAATACCATTTTCCCTATGGTAAATATAGTTAAATTTCATCGAAATTTTGATTGCATTTCAGTCATTATCGAAGTTATGGTACTGTCGATACAATCCAATAGAATACTAGGATAACATATTTCCACTTTTTTTGTCATCATTCGAATGTTTCTATTTACGTAAGTATCATCATGCATCATCATCATAATTCGTAATTATATGGTTTATCAAAAATCAATGATTAAAATAATGAAAATCCTTTAAAATTTCAAAACTGTACATATGATACTTAATCCTCTCGGTCACGAATTAAAACTATTGGAGCGAAAAATCTGAAATTTACTGTGATGCAACTTATGATTTTTTGAAAATTTTTGATGTTAAATTCAGATTTTCAAAATGCTCCGTTTGGGCACTATGACATGTCCCCAATTGAGGACATCATGAGCTGATGGGAACTATGAAATGTCCCCAATTGAGGACATCATGAGCTGATGGAAGACAAAAAAATTTCAGAAATATGTTCAGAGGGTAAAATATTAATATGTTTTATTAAAATAACATTACAGGGTATGGTATTTTATGAATGGTCCATTTTCGAAATACTAGAATGTATAAAATTTAACTTTTGCAGAAATAAAATAAAAGTGCTGTTATATTTACCTAGATGTTGCGTTTACCGCTAGCTCACAATGTCCTCAAATTAGGACACCACACTTTCAAAAATCGCTGATTACAATATGCACGAAAATCACCAAACACAATTACTTTGGAACAAGTCAACACTTATTGTGAACGTGAACAAACAGTTCTTAAACAGGTGGTCTAACGAATATAACCAAAAAAAAATAAACAGTAGAGCGGTACACTGCTGTCACAGCTACCCTACGGAAACCTATATTTCAAATGAATGAATTTTTTTTCCATCAGCTTGTAGATGGCAGCACATATATTCATTTGGAAGTATATGATGTCCACAACTGAGAACAATGTGACAGAGAAGTAAGAGCAAGCGGCACTTCATAGGAAAAATCCAAAGTAGGTTGTCCTCAATTGAGGACAAGGTGAGCGAGAGGGTTAATTTGATTATATTTTTATTTTGATTAATAATAGTCTCCTTGGCATATTGAAATTTTCTTGAATTCTTCATTATTAAAGAGGGATATAAATGTTGTATTGAAGTAAAATATTTTCAAATGATATCAGCTCTTTCGCGAAATAGAAAAACCTGTTTTAGTGCTAAACAAAATCCTTTTTACGTCACTTGATTCTTCGAATTAAACTATTCAATTTAATAAGCGTAATATATATTAGAGTAAGTAGTGGAACACGTGCGACATACGAATAAAGATGAATACCATTTTCTGTATGATAAATATAGTCAAATTTCATCGAAATTTTGATTGCATTTTAGTTAGTGTTGGAGGCCTGGTACTAATACATCTAAAAAGACCGAATATCATACTTTAATTATACAAAATGCTCTTATAAACCGTGTGTGAATTCGTCAAACCCAAGCAGTCGATCAGTCTATATGAACTTTTATACAAATAAGATGAATTGAGTTGTAATTTGGCAATTTACATATTTCAATAAAATTAGTTTTTTACAATTCTGGAGGCTCTGTAGTGACTTCGAAGTTGGACGATTGATTGGACTTGGAGTTCCATACTTTCATGCCTAGCTTTTATTCACTCCAAATGTCTGTAGTGTAACATGTGACAAGGAACTTCGTTCAAAAATATACTTTTCCAATTATTTCTTCTACAAACCCTATTATATAATTTGTAGAATTTGAATGTTTCGAAATTATAATAACATAGCTATCTTATCTGGCCGCAAGAGTGTTCAACATTACCGGATATAGGTAAGCATGCTTCTCTTAAAGAACAACTAGAACTATTGCGACATTCCAAATCATTTCTGACATGTATCAAGTTATGTAGGCGTCTAAATCCTGCTCGGTGCATAATAACAATTTTAAACAATTGGTTATAAGATGTGAACGTATGGTTACTTTCATTCGTTCGGAGTTCTCCTTGACAGCGGTGGTCGCTAGACTGTATACTTATTTGTAACCCTAGGCGAGATTTAATTTGCATCAAACACTTAGTGGCTTGTCTGGGAACTCAACCTCTTGCGTTACGTTGAAAATTGGCAACATTTCATAATTTTTGTTATGGATTGATGATCATCATGTAGTAGCATGTATGTATCTTTATGAGCGGGTTAAGTCATTAAAATTTTATTTATGTTGATATTTCGAAGTCGACGTATCTGAAGGCGAAATTGAAAGAATCTTCAATACACGCCAAACAAAGTATTTCCCTCATTTTGATTGAATATTGTGTATATCACCAGAAATATCAATATCTTGAGAGTCAAAACTCGGCCTCCAAAAAGGTGGAAGGACAGTTGGTCGTCAGCATCCCAGGAGGAACAAATAAATGGGTAAAACGAGGCTTCCGCAAAGAAGAAGAAGGAGAAGAAGAAGAAAGTCAAAACTGATAATTTCATAAATAAAATTGAAAACTGTACAACATTGTACAAATTTTATTTTTTGTATTGTTACCTTGCAATAACTTGTAATGCAGGTAACACAAGCAAGCAAATAAATAAATAAATAAATAATTTATATATATATATATATATATATATATATATATATATATATATATATATATATACGTATATATACCTATATATTTATATATATTTGTACTCACTTTTTTCTTTCGAAAATAATTCTTGTAACGACGTTAACATACCTGTAAAAGATAGAATGCAATTAGATATAATTGTATTTCAAATATGTCCACAATTATCACTTAATACGCCAAGTCTTGCAATATCACACAATTAGAATTGAATGATAAAACAAATATCCAAAAGGTTTAAAAAACTGATGCAATAATCCTTTCACCGAACTGTAGAATATATGAGTGTTTCGAGTTTTAAAGTTTCTTTTTCATCACTAAGTTTATATAAAATTGATAAAAATGAATCTCTGAAATATTGTTGATGCAATATATATATAAACATATATATACACATATATATATATATATATATATATATATATATATATATATATATATATATATATATATATATATATATATATATATATATATATATATATATATTAGCTGTACCCAGCTACGTGCAGCTGTGGCTCAGACTGGTTGAACGGAAAAAGAAGCTAATAAAATACACATATTTTGTTTTTCCATTGTACTTAACAAGATATAAAACCAAAAATGTTTATGCAGTTCTGAAAATAAAAATTTTCCATTTAGTTTTCTGACTGAAAATTATAACATGGAATTATTATATTTCTTTAGATATTAGAAGGGCTGAAACAAAAATAACCTTATTGAATAGGGATATCTATATTTCAAGTAACCAAAAATTAAAGACAAATAGTAGTATAAACGCAACATAATTTTTTTCCACAAACGATAATTTACGATACATGAAAAAATTCCAAATTCAATTCTAAGAAATGTACCTAATGTGTATGAAGTGATAAAAGAAAGGTCAACATGATTTATATATTTTTACAAATAAAATGTTACCGTCAATTTCGTGGAATAAACATGTTTATCATAAAATTTGTGACAAAACCGTGTTTTATGTTCGTCACATGACCACGAACAGTTACTTCAAGGAAAATCACACAGCATCATTAGATCATTTAATGTGTTTAGTTCAGCTAACTAAACACGCAATATTGAAATTGTTCTTCAATTGAATATCCCACTTTCTAGAACATAAGATACTTTCACTTGAATAATCCTCATAGTCGGTTACAAGTATTGGCAAGTAAATTCCTAGAACTAATACAAAATGAAATATTTTGGGTGCAGAGCAAGGCGTCGGTTGTTTTTACATTCAGGTCACCTTAATGTCACCAAAACTCGTTGTATCGTTTATTATCGCCAACTTGCGATAAATCGATTGCGTAAAGATTGTTCAATTCCCTGTGGTCGTTGGGGAGAATTTTATACGTAATTGTATATGAACTATTCATGGGTTTAATGACGCCGGTATAGCCATATCAACTATTTTGATTGCTGTATCTAGTTAAGGCAGGCTACACAAGGACGTCGATGTCTTGATACATCGACGTGCATCCAAAAACGTGCAACCAATAACGCGCAACCTGATTGCATACACACGTAAGTACAAAACCATAGTTCTGTCCTGTATGTAAAGGAGTGTATATAGGTCAAACTGGTCGATCGGATTCAATGTTTTCAAATCATTGCCGTGAAAACCACCACCCATTTCCGCAAATAGATAATTTTCAAATCATGCACAAATTACCGAAAGGAACCAAACTTACTTGCTTAGAATCATTAGAAATTTTTAAACTCAATCATAATGCAAAAGATATCTTGCTGAACAACCAGATTGACTTAATATCTTCTCCTATATTTAGTGTATTCAAACAATAACGATTTTTTTAAGAATATTTTATTGTACCAATTTGGGAAATCCACTCGATTAGCCCTTCTTGAAATGTGTTCCTCTTGTCTATTTAGGTACCTGCAATAATTCTTTCCCACCCATAAGCGCAAATCTATAATTCTGTATTCAGTTCTTAACTCAATCTGCGCGATGATGGTCTAGTGACCGAAATTGCAATCGCAGTGTTATATTTTTCGAAGTATTTTTGTGATAATAAACGTAGTAAATTCAAATTTAGTTTTTGTTCATCATAGTTTTGTCTTCATTCATTTTTCCCACATCTGAAAGTGATCGGGATCAATTAACTCTAAATTATTAACTGAATTCTTTTTATTATTTTATCAAAAATATTACAGTTTCTCTTGTACTATTTGCCAATATGTATCATCTACGTCAACTTCCGTATACATGAAAACTATAGGTTTTAAAGATTCCTTTCGATTTATCTTAATTTCAGATAAGTGCGAATGTAAAATCTTTCATGAAAAGATTTTGTTTTAAAACATCTACAATGATTATTCTAAATATATAAAATTATAATTTATAAATTATTGAAAAACTGAGATTGCATTCTCGCACATCACTTGGTGAAACATTCAACAACGTGCATCCAAGAATGTACAATCAATATAATATTAATTCGAATCCACACGTTCACACTTGTACGTGTTCGTAGGAATGCGCATCCAAAAATTCAAGCGATTCAGAAAATATCAACACGGTTTATCCGGGTTGTGCATTCAAATACGAGGGTATTTTTGCATCCACATTAACGTCATTGGTTGCACGTTCTTGAAAGCACGTTAATGAATCAAGACATCAACGCCCGTGTGTAGGGGCCTTAAAACGATTGCGGCGAAGGTCTTTCAAGAACTGACACTCTTCGGGATAACAAATCAACATATTGTTGGTGAAGATTCCTAACGAAGATAGATATTTCACTTATCTATCAAATATTACAATATCGTTAGATCTATCTAAGCAGAATTGACGCTACATGAAACTTTTCATTATGCAGTGGCAAATTCTACGGTCTTCTCAATAACAGCTGTTTATCAAGCCTTCATATACATATATAAATTTGTTGCAAGGTAGCAAGCGCATTGGCCATTTTGCGCCATTAAAAAAAAATTATAGGGTTGTGTAGGTAGTATATATATGCAGGGTAGCGAGAAAGTCTGGCAACAAGGTATGTCTTCAAGACGATTAAACGTATAATCATCAAATTTCCCTCAGAGATGGACTGTTTGAAGAGGTGTAATTAAGTGGCCGGCAAGATCTCCCGACTTGACTCCACATCATATCAGACATAACTGATTGAAAAACTCTTAAATGTCTAAAATACCAACAATTTCTGCATAAATGATGAATAATTATATTCGAAGCTTCAAATACAGATTGTATTATTGCTAAGACACAGGTGGCCAACATTTTGAGCTCCTGTTACAGGGAAACTATAAATATTTTTGTAAGTTAGTATCAATTGAAAAATTACATATTGCCTTGGAAAATTGTTTCTCTCATTTTTTAGTAATTTGGTAGGTACGTATTCAATATTTTTGAAAAGAAGAGGAAATCAGCTTTTCTACGATATATCACTCGACCTACGGTGCAATTTAAAAAAATTCAAGATGGCGGCGGTACATTGAATGCTGACGTCAATCAAGTTTGAAAGGACCTCTGAAAAACGAAAAATACAATTCTGTACATAACCCTAAAATTTGATAATTATACGTTTAATCGTTCCAAAGAAAATACCTTGTTGCTAGACTTTCTCGCTACCCGGTATATAAATATATTTATATATATATATATATATATATATATATATATATATATATAATATATATATATATATATATAATATATAGTATATATATATAATATAAGATATATATATATATATATATATATTATATATATATATATAGATATATATATATATATATATATATATATATAATATATATATATATAGATATATATATATATATATAATATATATATATATATATATATATATATATATATATATAGATATATATATATATATATATATATATATATATATATATATATATATATATATATATATATATATATATATATATATATATATATATGTATATATTAAGTGAATTAGGACATTTATTTGAAACTAATCAAACAAACCTCCTAGCGGAGCTGGTTATAAGAGTTCACGAAGCATCGACATATCTATATCTACCCTAGACGGTAATTGTTAGAAATGTTAATTTGTTTATCACAATCGATGGAAATTGATTGACAGACTGTTTCGCCCTTATTGGGGCTCATCAGTATCATCCATCCACCGAAAGTGATAACCAAACCAACATTTCAAACGGTCATTCATTTTTCTTCTAGTAACTCCATGGCATATAAATATGACAC
This sequence comes from Cynegetis impunctata, assembly GCA_030704885.1. Classification (NCBI taxonomy): domain Eukaryota; kingdom Metazoa; phylum Arthropoda; class Insecta; order Coleoptera; family Coccinellidae; genus Cynegetis; species Cynegetis impunctata. The sequence goes on from JARQZK010004335.1 coordinate 1,595,765, forward strand.
AGCGCCACCAGTCGGAAACAATTGAACCACATCTTTCAGACAGACGAAAACATTTCGGCAACGTGAACTCGTACGTCCGGAACACCCGAAGGTGGCTACTATATCTGCCAGGGTAAAGTTGACACATCAATTCGATGTGATTCAACATTCACACACCGCAAGCAGCAATCGCTCCGAATTTTATCGCAATGGCAAATGATGAAAGTAAGAATTATTCGTGTTAAACGGAAAACACTCCCGTGGTTATGAAATTAAGAGGGCGTGTTTTCCGTTTAACACGAATAATAATGACCGTTTGAAATGTTGGTTTGGTTATCACTTTCGGTGGATGGATGATACTGATGAGCCCCAATAAGGGCGAAACAGTCTGTCTATCAATTTCCATCGTTTGTGATAAACAAATTAACATTTCTAACAATTACCGTCTAGGGTAGGTGTGGATATTTCGATGCTTCGTGAACTCTTATAACCAGCTCCGCTAGGAGGTTTGTTTGATTAGTTTCAAATAAATGTCCTAGTTCACTTAATTTTATAACCACGGGCGTCTTTTCCGTTTAACACGAATAATTCTTACTCATATATATATATATATATATATATATATATATATATATATATATATATATATATATATATATATATATATATAAATACAACTCGAAAATCGATGCCCAGGAGGCCTAAAACAGAGACATTTAATACAGTGCAAGACTCCATTATTTTCGGGGAAAATACGACCAAACAGTAGTCGTCTTATATGAAAGAAACACATTAATTTTTGAGCACCACAGAATCAGAAGACGCTCACGTCTTCTATGAAAGAAACACATTAATTTTTATGCACCACACAATCGGAAGGAGCTGAACAAAATTTGAAATAATATTGAAAATTTGGATGAATAAAATTGTTATTTAAATATCTTTGAATATAGTAAACTAGATCAGTCTGTATAAGTTCAAAAGAAAAACGAAACTCTGCCTTCTTCGCAAGGCGCACCTCAGTATTGGCCAATCGAATTTCAAATAATGGGCTTCTGCCACCTGCAGAGACTAGTGGGTTTTCTTAGCAGAGGAAATGGGACACTTTCCAATGTATACACGCATATCGATTAGATCATACTTGAAGAATAATACACTGATTTAAATATGGTAATGTCAAATGCTCAATTATTATCGAGTTTCACATACAAATGTATATATCATTCAAGTCTGTAATACGTAGAAGTTGCGTAAAAATAATCAAAATTTCAATCAATACCAGTATATTAGTTCATTGAATGAGTACTACTTCAAGTTAATTTGAAATTTTGATGAAAACTGTCAGGAACAGTGATGATTAATGGTAAAAGTGGTTTCGGTTTACAAAGAATTCGAGAAATATTTCGTTATATTTATTTCATGTCCACATCCACAAGGCTCTTTCCAAAGAAAAGATGATTATGCAAGTTAACAGTTCAATCCAACTAATTTATCATGTACGGACACGTATATATGATATATTGATGAATTTCTGAACTATTCGAGCAGCTTGAAGTATAATTACAGAGGCAAAGCTTCAAGACAAAAAAGATAGAAGTTTTACTTTCAATTATCGAATGCATGTAGACAAACGACGAATAGAATTTTTTTTTTGTACAACTGTCAAAAAAACTGACATTTCTGCATCTCTATTGATGCGTTAATGTTTACTTTTTTTCGCCGTGAAAAATAGTAGGTATATTGTTTTATTAAGAATAAAAGTGATACTTTTTGTGGCGAGACTAAATGCTTTTTTTTTAAATTTTAGTCGAGCCACAAAAAGTGCCTTTCTCCGAATAAAATATGCAACTTTTTCCGCAAACGGTGTTCAAACGATAGAATTAAGATAATATTTTTAAAAAAGATAAGATCTAAAAAATCGTAAAACTAGATTGCTTTGCTCACTGGTTCTGTAGGTGTCAAGGCAACACAAATTTGACAATTCAACAAAATAATTATCAGAAACATGCAGTCACTTATCTACGCATTATAGGACTGTGCGTTTTTGGTAAGTACCAAAGTTATTAAGAAATGACTTGATGTATTGAAATATATAAAAAAAATTTCTTACAGATTACATAATGTCGGATTTGGAACCCAACTGTACGCTGCCCGACGTTCTTGATATTGACGTCAGAGTACAAAGAGTGTACTTTTTTGTACGCTCACGCCGGACAAAAAAGTAAAAACATATGGACGTCTGTGAAATCAAACTTCAACAATGAGAACTGAGGTTGAAAAAGTCGACATTTTTTGACGTTTGCGGAAAAAAGACTTTTTTCTACTCCTTATTCGGTAAGTACTCCATTATCAAACTGATTTGGGGGAGGTAAGTACATTTTACCTCCCTAGGGAGGTAAGTAAATATTCACCTCCCACTGGGAAATAATAATTTTTTTATCCATTATGACAATTTTTGAATTGACACTGACGGAACTTTTGTTTGATTGGTAATCTCATAACAACCATTTCATAACCAGTTGTGTCAAGGGACACTAGGCTTTTGTAGATCTGTCATACATACAGGTTAATTCAATTGAATTGTTCAAATTATAGAATAAAAAAAAATTTTTTAATTCAAGAGAAGTGGAGTAGAAAAAATATAATACAAAACTCGGGAGGCAGTATTCTTGACCAGTCTCGGACTAATTTGCCAGACCTCGCTGACGCTCGGGCGCAAACTACGTCCTCGACTGGTAAGTATCACTTGCCTCCCTTGTAGTGTAAATAACTATTTTTCACTGCCAAAATAATTAACAAAATAAACATGAAATATAACTTTTTGAAGGATTTATTTTTAACAGAGTCAATTATTAATTGATTATTCATCATAAAAAAATTTCAGTTATTGGAGTAATAATTGATAATAAAGTTTGAACAATTACTTCCAACATAAATTCCCGAAGATGTTCCATATTGCTCCACATCTGAAACGTTAGATATTTCTTGAAGTGTTGAATACAAAATTTTATCAGATATTTAAATTTTTTTGTAAGTATTAGTTTTTAATATAATTTCAGATGATGTAAATTCACACTCACAGTTGTACAAAAAATGTTGTTTGTATTTCGTGTATAAAATTCTTGTTTTCATGGCACATTCGATAAAATTAACACTCTCATGTGTCATTAAAAAAACAAGTATTTTATGCACTTACACAAATAACTATTTTATAGTTGAAAATTTGATTCTTCATTTATAATTATCTCGGAAAGTGAAATTATATTCACTATAAATGTTATATAACATTTATAATCACCCATGAATTGAGGAAAATTTTTGTCAATATTCCCCGCACATCTGTACATTTATGTACTTTTAATCTAATCTTCGAATACGAACGAAATGTACTATAGAAAATCTACAATAGTTATAATTATCTAGGAAAGTGAAATTATATTCACTATAAATGTTATATAAAATTTATAATTACCCATGAATTGTGGAAAATTTTTGTCAATAATTCCCGCACATCTGTACGTTTATGTACTTTGAATCGAAATCTTCAGAGGCGAACGAAATGTACTATAAATCTACAATAGATTGATTGAAAATATTCCAAATTTATAGAAAAACTTCTATTATGAAATTGAAAACGAAATACTTTACATATAAACTCTACAACGAACTTTTGAGTAATTCCTCTCGACTTACTTATATATCGAAGGTTTTCGAAAATGTGCAACTTCCTAAGTGTGTTATTGATTCGTTATGTTTACTATGACCTCGTATTGATACTCGTATTTAAATAGATATTTAGATATACTTATTCCTAGAAATGCGAATCATAATGATTTTCAATTTGAGTATCGTTTTATTATATCAGCTTATCGAAGTTATATAAACCCTTTCCGGCTCAAATTATTTTTTTGTGGAAAAAATATTATGTATGGTTTGATAATGGTTTATTAGAGATACTTGAAGAAAATGAAACAAATTTCAAGATAAAAAACACAAGGATTATCCTGCAGGATGTGGTCACTCCACATAACCAGTAGGAACATATAACCAAACAATATAACCTATTTTGCGTAATATAACATGAAACAGTTTTTGTCACGTTTCAAACACAATTCTACTTTGCAGGCTGAACATTTCTTACAAATCATAAAACTCATCTGCATGAAGATTTTCTAAATATTCAGTTATTGGGTTCCCAATCCTCCCGGATTGCCCGGATGAATCCGGTAATAATGGTCAACCTCCCAACTTCCCGGGGTCGCTAATTTCCCCAGTTTTTTTAAAAATTATACGCAACCGCACTCTACTAATCAAACTTCGGGTTTTAAAGATTATGATTTTGTGGTAAAAAACTGTCAAATATTAGAAGCAGAGTAGGTATATATAAATTAAAAATAAATAAATGATTGACATTTTCTTCAACCACCTCCCTACTAAACTCCTTAAAAAAATCTCCCGGGTTGGTCCTTTCGAACATTGGCAACCCTATTCAGTAGGTAGGTACTCCAAGGTTGCTTCCTCAGAACTAAAATAAGATAACACGATTACGTAAGTGCCCAGTGGTCACTTCAGGAGACCCCAAGAAAATTAGTAATTTCGAAAGAAAGGAAACATTTACGTTCAATATATTCATGAAAATGCATAAGTAAGATATAAGTAAATAACTTTGGAGCCATTTTTCCACCATTCATAAATAAAAATAACAAATTCACACAGTTTCAGCAGATCCTCTGAGTAGTGTCCAACTATAGTAAACAAATGCACGTTATACGCGCTTCGACTTATTTCGGTCTATCTTCGATGAACACGTGAAATTTTGCTATGTTAGACAACCCACAAAACACACTGCTATACTGAAATAGCCAACGAGTAGTTTTACTCATGACTAACAAACCGTGGTCTTCCTAGCTAACCAGTTGCCCTGCAAGGGGCAACATGAGATGCAATATAAATTGCATCTCATAAAAATTATTATTGGTACGAAAATCCTTGTCGCACGTTACACTCCAGACACTTGTCGAATTAAAAATAGGCCCCAAACAGTGTCCGTCACGACTGACACGACAGCGTTGCCAAGCGTGCATGTATTCGTATATGTGTTTTGTTGTTATTTTATTAGTAGAAGTTATGGATTGCTATGGTGGAGTTTGTCAAGTAGCAGTGTCTGTAAATTTTATTCTATATAAATATAAACATATACGTATACTATCAATGTACTATTGTAAATTACGTTTGATTGGATAATTGATTATTACAAATAATTTATCGATTTGTACAATGATAATCAGATGTGGAATTGAAATATTATAGGAAACAAATTTTCTAATATTTCAAAAAAATTGCGATTTCAATAACAACTCTTCTGTTGTTATTTTTTGCGAGACATTTGAATAAAACTGAACATATGCGTCCTACTTTAGTTACCACAAAACAATCATTATTAAGAGTGAATGTAATGATTGAATTCATAACTACTTCATATTATATGCCATATTATCACCCCGAGGCGAAGCTAAAGGAACTATAGTCTCACGACAAAAAGTTGGTAACTGGCCCGATTTTAAAAATTCCAACGGATATCGATAAAACACATATGATTTCATTAGGGAATTTAAATTCCCAATTGTTACCAACGAAGAATAAAAAATATAGCGTTTTTACCCCGAGGTGAAGCTAAATTCTCACTACAAAAAGTTGGGATCTGGTCCGATTTTAAAAACTCCAACGGATATCGATAAAATACATATGATTTCATTAGAGAAGTTTTGTTCCCAATTTTTTCCCAACGAAGAATAAAAAATTATAGCGTTTTTTAGATAGGCAATGCGACATGCGCATGCGCCAATACGATATGTACAAAACATGCGTCGAAGTGCTCTGTGTGCCACGGTAACCAAGCGACGTTGATAGCTTAAGCTTGATTCTGCGTCTGTGTCTGCTTCCCATCCATAGAGATATCTTATCAATTTGATTCATAATTTAAGCAAAATGAGCCGGGATAGGATATTCAAATTCGACAGTCAAACAATGAATTTTTTTGCTAAATTTTCACGGATTTTATTCGTAACATCGACTTATTGATACATTTATTGCAATTTTCCTTCATTTCATTAGTAAAATCGACTTTCATTGTTATTTAATTTATATAATAAGTACATTCAAAAAATAATGACGACATGCACATGCGCCGAGGGGTTTTATCATTCCTAGTGCTACGCAGTAGGGTGTCCTTCATTTTATTATGTATAATTAAATGTTTATTTTCATAAATTTTTGAAAGAAATATTATTACTTGATTGGAATTTTATTACCATTCCTTCATTTTTTATATTTAATCATTCTCAAACTTTTTTTGCTTGGTTACTCTCGAAGTTTGCTAATTTATTTAATAATACGTACCTATATATCGAGAAAATCTTCCAACTGGGTGTCTCAGAACACCTCTCATCAACACTCTAACACAAAGATGAATAATAGTTGAAAAAAATAAAAATCACAATTTTGTGATTAGCAGAACTGAAAAAATTGAAAATAAATAATAGTTTAAAAAACTTGAATACAAGCTTTTGTAGATAACCCTAACTATAAAGTAAAAAATAAATAATAGTTTAAAAAAAAATAAAAAATACGGTTCAATATAAAAGCGAACTGAAAAGTAGAAAATAATTTTCAATAAATTCAAATTAAGAATAGTGTAATAAACAAAAAAATTTCTTATATTGTACAAAAGCGTGGGATGCTTTTTATGTTATTTCCATAATTGATACCAAAAGAAATTTTTTCAGTTGATTACACTATTCTTAGTTTGAATTTATTGAAAATTATATTCTACTTTTTAGTTCGCTTTTCTACTAAAGCTTGTTTTTTAGTTTTTTTAAACTTTCATTTTTTCAACACTTCAAATCATAATGAGAATGTTAATAATAAATCTGAATCTCCTATTTTACATTTCCAACCCTCCTAAAATAATTAGGTTCAAGTGAATTTTTAGTTGTATTTTTTGTTATCCGGAAGTTAACGATAACTTTTGATTTAATGTTCTTACTATAGGTCGTATTCGTGTTGAAAAGCAGATTTCATCTTATTTTTAAAACCAAATCGTTTCGAAGAATATTTATATCTTCAGATTCCATTTTCCCCTCTAATTGAATGTAATATCAATTATTTTTTCAATTAAAGTTGTAGAAATATTCTTCATTCTGTTTTTAATAATTCTTCAAAAAGCTAGAAATTTCAGAAAAGGCATTAATTGTTATGTACTGATTCGATGAAATAGTTATTTAATAAACTAGTTTATTAATGACAGCGATTAATGGTTGAGATATTTTAACGCGTGAGCGGAGCGAGCGCGTTAATAGTTCGAGACCATTAATCGCTACATTAATAAACGAGTTTATTACAAGATTTTTCCGTCGACCTCATCATGAATTGAGTATAAATTCTTGATTGAAATAAATTTTTATTTTGCATGACAGATACACTCGACACAATATAAATTTCTATGTTCATTTCGATATATTTATATTTATGCTCCCGATGGAACAATTTGAGAAATTCATAGATGGAATATTAGACATGTGACATTCTGAATAGTTAACATTACCTACAATATCCAATAAGGAATATGTGGAACTTGTGGAAGCTGAAGTGTTATTTACTTTCGAACGATTATTGCATAAATTTTTTTCCGCAGTTTCTACTTTATTTTGTATAGAGTTAAATTTTTCGATTTGAATTATGAATTCCTTTTCTCTGTGGAATAACAGTACAGACACAAAATAATTCAACTATTCCGTGCTGAATACTTCTGTGTTTGGTTGCCCATGACAATCATACATTAAAATAGGAGAAATTGCACATTAAAATGGGTCATTAATGATCAATTTCGTGTACGTTAAAGTAAGCTTTTATTTAGAGGTCGACGGAAATAATAATTTTTCATCCATGAAAATTGAGTTCATGTAAAGATATATTTCACAATGAAGAACTCCAGTATTGTAAGTTTTCATTATTCGATACGATCTTTCATAGGTGTAGAAGATACGTGCTATAATGAAATTATCTTGGAGAGGACGAACGTCTGAGCAAGACATGGGAAGACACCTGTCCGTCTAACAGCTTCTATTACAGTTCGGCAGCGAAGAAACATCTGGACACAAGCTAATAGTGCTAGAATGTCTAGCTCAAGTATCGACATATCAAATTTCGACCATGAGAAATGCACCATTTGAAATGATACCGATCGTAGCGCCACCGTGTGAAAGTAAGGGGGCCATAAATTAAATGAGGGGATATACGACATTCCTCTCTTAATTGACCATCTCCTATGAAGTGGAATTCTCAACTACAAAATTCCTAACATGACATGGTGCTACCTTTCAGCAAGGATACCCTAATAGACAACTGCGGAATTGCAAATATGCAGATGACCAGTTCAGTTTTTTTTAAATAAATGTGAGAAGTCATGGGGTTCAAAAATTATTTATTTCACGTCAGAAATTAATTTATTTCATTCCAAGATATCGAATTGCAAATTTAAAACATCAGTTCTCTTCTATATAGGAGGTTTGAAAGAGTTCTGCATGTTTCAATTTCTTGGACTTTTCTATATATTTTTCGTTTGAATGGTTTGAATGGTTTGAAATTATTTGCTATTCATTTTCGTGCTTCTCTGATAGTTTCTTTTATTTTGAATAACAGGAGCTTCAATGATGATAACTAATTTTTTATTTTTTCAGTTTATGAGGCTGTTACGTGGTTGAAATCCATAACAATATTATTGAAAAAACACTTGTTTTATTTCAACTTAATTTCAATTCAATTGAATAAATAATGTAGCATTTCGCCACAAGGTGGCTGCATCACTCTGAACAAAATACAAAAATCACAGTTTATATAGTAAGGAATAAAGATAAGATATGGGTCGAATGGTAAGTAATCGTTGAAGGGGACTTGTACAATTATGGAATATATCCAGCATTCGTCTTCCGAAACTTTGTTATGATTTTTTGTATTTGGAACAAGTCCTTGCAAAATTCTTGAGCACCTATTTTATAATAATAATAATAATAAGTTTATTGTAATTGCCTTACATCTAGGCTTACAAATGGAAGGAGTTTAGCCAAGCTAATCTTCCACTCCTCCGGTATGAACAACTTAACACTGTAAAAAACAAAGAAAAAACAATCAAAAATTTAACAAATCTTTCCCTAGTAAGAAATAAGAAGCCTTATGTTACGCATAAACACAACTCAACAATATTCAAAGAATATACTTATTTCAATATACTTATTCTAATCTAACAAAAACTTAACTAAAACTTAAAACTTAACCAAAACCAAAACTATCCTCTCTCAACCGATTATACAATTTTTTCTTAAACGAACTTATTGAGATATCAGCCTCAATAATATAATAATTTAAATATAATAAATGTATTAGAAACATCCAATCCCAAATAGAGGTCATATGCTTGCGTTAAATTAACTGTTATGATGTCTTTAATTGAAATTAAACAATAAGATTCTAACTACTGAAAGCACCAGCTGACTTTGGTATGTTTGAAATATTTATGATAAATTTCTTGTTATATATCCAACGCTAATGTGGAATGGAATCATATATTTCCTCAAAAGTACCGTACTTATCACTACAATTGATAATATATCTTCAATCGTTATCGCTATCAATGCTGCTGTTTCATATTTTTGATTGCAAATCAACTACTTACTATTTTAGTCAAATGTTGAAAATTTTACTACGGATAAACCAGGTAGGATAACAGCAAACCAGTTTAAAAAGATGTAAATGAGTTTCATTGTTTTCTTTAGTTAACTACGGTCAAAGTTCCTAAACGAAGGAAAAATTCCAGCCTTTGCAAGAAATCACTCATCTGCCGTTTGTGGCTTTTAGGCGCTATCAATTCTAATAGAAAACATACTGCTGGATAGGTCTTGGTAAGATGTTTCTGATTAACTGATACACTTGTTGTACCGAACCTTCCATAGAGCAGAAGAGCTTTTTTTTTCTGTTCTTCGCTATCATGAATGAAATGTACGACTTCATATTAGAGTTTTTGGAACCGTTTTATCTGGAATGGCTTCTAGATGGACGGAAATTAGACCGCTTGGTCGGCAGGCCAAATATGTCCTCTTAAGGATTTTAGAGAGAATGCAGGGTATTGTGTCAAGACACAACCAACATACTTGGCACTTGGCCATATGGGCTCCTCATATAGGTATTCACCTACAGTCCCACTGTGAGTTAGCACACCTACAATAGAGCCATCTTGATCAAAAGGGCCGTTAAAAATTGATAGTTTTGGTAGAATTTCTCCCAAATCCAACTTTTTTAGGCGGTAATAGAGATTTTGGGAGAGGGAAATGGTACGAGTGATGAGATACTTCATCAGGAATGTCAAAAAACATGTAACTATATCTAGGAGTGTGCAACTTTATCAAGGGGCGAGTAAAATAAACTATAGCATCATGCGTGCTTATGAACTCATGATTGAAAGGCGAGAACGATCAAACATATCCAGATATCACCCGGAACTATTTTTCTCATTCAAAGAAGACTTTGAGATATACAAAAAATTTAACAGCGAAGAAAAAAAAACAAATTTGGCTGAAAAACATTTATTTCGCAGTTAAAATATCTTTCGATTGGAATATTCCGTTGCCAAATATCTACTGATCCCTATTTACGCATCTATAGCCCTTTGCATCTATTTGATATCATTTCTGGAAGCACGCACACTTATTATGAAACTGAAGTGATTTTCCAATTTTTCCAATCATAATTGGAATAATATTATTAATTCTCACTTTCTTCATAATTATTTTTAATATGTATACTTTGAAAGTGAAGAAACATCAAAATTATACATGTTAATACTCAGTGCTGTTATAATAATACCATATTTAATTTCACAAATTGTAGTAATTAATGAAAAGTAGAGATTGTTCTGCAGAGAAATGCACGATATATTGAGTTTCTTTATATCAGTGAAAACTTATATGAACTGTTTGAAATTTTCAAACATATGAGTGGTGGATTTTATCGTCTACTGAGAAACTCATTTCCTCATGACTGAAAAACGAAACATTCTGCTTAAAACAGATCCCTAAATTACTGAGATAGATTTTGAACTGTCAGCGGCACAAAGTGAGCAACTGAAAATTATATTTGATGAACCAATGGAATCAAGATCAAGGGATGGGATATAATATAGATATAATTAACGGAAGATCCTTTGAATAGAGGACCTTTTTGCATCAGACTAAGTGAAAATAATTTATGAAATTATCACTACATTATTCCTGATGAATTTGATTGAAAGTTTCTCAAAGGATTCCGAAGAAAGTTTTCCAATTAATTGATATTAAAAAAAAAAATATTATGATGGGTTATAGAATATAAGGAATGTGGAGGGATTTTCGAAAATTTTTTATAATATAGTGGAATAATAAAATTCTGAAAAGCTTTTTCATGGAGTTATTTATGTAAACATGCTCCTTTTTTGGGAGTGATATTGAATTTTCCAGAATGCCTCGAATGGCATTCATGTTTTGAATATAAAATGTATTGAATTACATGTCATCCACTAAGTGTCATGTTCAATATACAAAGCACTTCCTATTCGAAAACAACATGAAACATAAAAAAATGAATAAAGAAATATAACAATTACCATATAAAACTTTTAAAAACTCAGTATTTAGCTTTCTATGCTTTGTTCTTTTAGAGTCTCAATTCATTCTATTTTTCTTACTTCACTTAGTGTATAATAAATTCACAATCACTTCATCAAAAATATAATTTTTCTGATCTTATCACTCTCCAATCTCTTGAAATATGTTCAATATTTTCTAAAAATATAATTATTTTAACTTTAAGATATTTTGTTAATCAACCTCAAACGTAGGATACATGGAAAATTAGCAGAATACTTCTTTTGTAAATTTTCGGATTTCTAATGTCAGTAAATACATAAGATGAACGGTTAGAAATACTCAAATGGACGAAACGACGTGTTTAATAAAATTTATCATTTAGTTTTCAAATTGTCAGTTATTTACTCATTTTATGAATTTTTAATAAATGTACAATGTGTCCTATTTTGGGTACTTTTGAATGGTATCTCCGTTTTTTTTTAAGATAGAGAGTTGCGGTTATCGCGACACTGTGCTACTTTTTCGTAAAACTGAAGTTGCCGTCAACAAAATTTTAATAGCCCTGACACAGGGCATTTTTGAAAATGTTGCATTTTGGGATCCCCGTCGTATCCACGTTATCCTTCATCTTATCGAAAAGTTAATATAACATTCTTATAGATTTTTTTCCGTAGAATGCAGTGGTGTAGATAATTTTTGTTACATATTTACAATTTTTGGGTCATAAAGCAAACTTATGTTTTCTTAAAATGGAATACCTGTATATTTATAGACTTAAAAAAATCTTCTATTGATTTATGCATTTAATTTCAGAAAATTGTCATTTATTTGCGCATTTCTGAGGAAAAGTTTATACTATATTTTAAAAGGTAAAAAAAAGACAAATTTTTTAGTCTATAAATATACAGGGTATTTCATTTGAAAAAAACATAACTTTGCTTTATAACTCGAAAATAGTAAATATGTGACAAATATTATCTACACCACTGCATTCTACGGAAAAAAATCTATGAAGATGTTATATTACCTTTTCGATAAGATGAGGGATAACGTCCCCTCCTCTCCCAAAATGCAACATTTTCGAAAATGCCCTGTATCTTAAAAACTGAAAGGGCTATTAAAATTCTGTTGACGGCATTTTCAGTTTCACGAAAAATTAGCTCAGTGTCGCGAAAACCACAACCCTCTATCTTCAAAAATAACGGTGATACCATTCAAAAGTACCCAAAATAGGACACCCTGTACATATTCCTTGTTTCATCGCAAGTATTTTCTGTTTAAATTTCCACATTCTTCAGAAACAAATGTTCCGGAAATCTATAAATTGAATACATTATCAAACATTTCTGAATGAAGTTATTCTTGTTTGACTATTAATTGACCACAGCTCATATTCCATAGAGATGTGTGACAAATTGTATAATAATCGATATAATTTTCTATTCATATGCCTCGTTTTGTTACCGCTCATATATATAGAATGATTAATATACTAAACTCGTATTCTGTGTTGAGAGACCTTATAGCTAATTTCTCATTCATTACTTCATTATATCACAGACGTTCCGTAATCAAATCATGACCCCAGGACTCAATATCTACAGTCTGGTGAACACGGCTGCCAAGGATAATAATACGTTGTAAATTGCAAAACTTGAACATGAAATTGTTTCAATTGGACACTTTTTTGCATGATGGAAACCTGTCCTTACAATAGTTTTAGATGATATAAATTAAAGCTTGCTAACAGCGTTTCTAGAATTTTCAAAATTTCAGAAGAAATAGATGGATATTGAAACAATGGTTAATAATAACAATTTACACATTTATTTAAAGAATTAACGCATGACGCACGTTTCCGTGGAACTTCACCTTCTTCAGATGCTAATGGCAAACCAACTATGTTTCTCATCTGTTATATCGAAAACAAGAAAAAAAAAAGAGATGACAAGTTGTGTAGAAGGGGTAAATACAAGGATGGTTACGAATAATTATTAGAATAGGAAAAACCAATTCTGAACTGCTAGTCAGGTAGTTCGGTAACTTTGAAAAGATTTAGAAGGGGGCTTGAAATATGATCGATTTGGCTATTCAATAGGAGACCGGAATGCTTGTATTTATTTATCTGTAATGATTCTAGAAATTTAAGTTTCATTCCCTTACTTTCAGCATTTAATATTTTCAAATCAAAATTGAATATGTAATTTTCTTGGATTAAAAAGTCGGATTCTCATTATGCAAACCATTTAATCCAAGAAAATCACACATTCAACTTCGTTTTTAAAATATTGAATGCTGAAAGTAAGGGAATAAAACTTAACTTTCTAGAATCATTACAAATAAATAAATACAAGCATTCCGGTCTCCTATTGAATAGCCAAATCGATCATACTTCAAGCCCCCTTCTCAATCTTTTCAAAATTACCGAAATACCTGACTAGCAGTTCAGAATTGGTTTTTTCTATTCTAATAATTATTTGTAACCATCCTTGTATTTACCCCTTCTACACAACTTGTCATCTCTTTATTTATTATTTTCGATATAACAGAGAAACATAGTTAGTTTGCCATTAGCATCTGAAGAAGGTGAAGTTCCACCGAAACGTGCGTCATGCGTTTTTTCTTTTAATACATGTGTAAATTGTTATTATAAACCATTGTTTCAATATGTTTATTAATTTACACCATGTATCGGCTCAATCAATCCAAAATTCCTACAATTTTCAAAATTTTGAAAGAAATAGATGGTTAATAAAGTCGCTAATGCGGCAACTTCTAGTAATGAGTACCTATAGATCAGTATGGTTTGATCAAAGGAATAATTCAATCGAAAGAAGATCTACTCTTCATAGCTGATTTTTTTACAATTTATAGTGCATAGTTATGAATTAAAGAGAACAATGGTTCAAGTTACACACAGTTGAATACCTCTTGGTGTACTTGCATGCCTCTTGAAATTCCCCCACGTACCATTTTCCATACCCACAAGCACCCTTTCTCTCTCAAAAATCGTTCCATATAGAAATCAACAAAAATTGCCCACTTTTAACTCTCCGTTCTACCAAGATGGCGCTGACTTAATGGTCATAAGTCACAGCGAGATTATAGGGCAGCATATGAGAATTCTATACTTCTATATAAAAGTTTCAAATCTGGGATTATGTCCTGACAAAATTCGTAGCTTTTCCTAGAGTCCATAAAAATAGCTTTTTGGACTTTAGGGCCAACCCAAGTGACCATCCGGCTATCCCTATTAGGGGCTATAATTGATCTAACGAAACCAAGTACTCTATGATAAAGTGACATTATCCTGGTGCTTTTTGTCCAAGAATTTCCTATCATAATGTGTTTCGCGCCCCCCCAAACCATGACATGTAATACTAAAAAAAACAGGCAAAGTGTGAGTTTTTCCTTCATCTGTGCTATAAGACGTTGCTTCATACCAAATTTCAAGATTCTGAGTTCACGGAAAGTACCCTGTAGGTTTTGATTCCCTTGCGAGTGTCGTAAATTTGCGTCATAAAGGGCTGTATCTTTTTTTTTTGATTTTGTCACAGCTCCAAGGGATAGTAGACCTGAGTATTTGATATAAATTCCAGCTTGATACCTCCACGCGTTCCTGAGAAAAAGGGCCTTGACAGACAGACAGACGGACGAACAACAAAGTGATCCTATAAGGGTTCCGTTTGTTTCTTTCGAGGTACGGAATCCTAAAAAGGTCTTTTGTTTGGATTAAGTGTGCAGATCATAATTTCTATCGTATTTCGAGCTCCAATATAATAAAATGTAATATTACAATGCAAGGTTCTTGATTGGTGTGTGTGCTCGCGCCCCCCTAATGGGTCACCAAGATAATTAATTCACAAAAAAAATAATGATATTTAATTTTTGTCAAAAAACATAATTCAATAAAAATGCAAGCAAGTTGGAAGAAAAATAAAAACTGTTAATATAACAATAAGCAGGTTCTCACAACAAATGTTGTTCATATTTCTTGTTGTTCTAATTACGCTATGATTATTCTTCAATTTCCGAAGAGAAAAGATTAGGATTTGGCTACTGCAGTAGTGGAAAATGCCTATATATTTAACTGAAATATCATAATTCCATCATGGGATTCACCCTAAGATGTAGAATCGTAAACAATACCACATTGTAAATTTCTGTTCTAAATAGGTAGAAATAATTTTCCTGAAAATATATATTCTCATTTTTCTAATATATAAAGTGTAATATCTCTGTATGCGTCATTTCGTGGGACATTTTTCGTGAATACTACCAGAATCTTCTTAAGGGCGGCCTAAGGCTGCCTTTTGACAAAATTACAGAAAAGTGTTTGGAAGATCGTTTTCCTGGTCGAGATTGAGCTATGGAAATTTGACGATTCGTTAGCATTACGGGTTGATCGCCCGGTTGCCATAGAGAAAATAGGACTCTCTGCTTTGGCATTGTTTCCACCAAGAATTTCAGTAAATCTGAGAAGAGAGACAGAGATAGATAACAAAAGAGATAAAGAGATTGAACCCTCAGCTGTCAACCCTTCGTTTTGATTAATATTTGATTTGTTGGATGAGCACATTAATCTTTTTTTTATTTTTTAGAAAATAAGTTGATTGTTCGATTTTGTAGATTTCTCGAACTTTCTTTGTTGCTCTTATATTCATTAGCTTTATCTTTTTATATTTTTACTGTAACTAGGTAATTTAACTGATTGAAAATGATTACTCATTATTATTATAAAATGTTATATACCTCAGAAGACTAGTATAGGGCTAGTAATAGCTATTTATGATATTAGTGTTAAAAGTGATACTTTATTTTGTGAGTGGAGAAGTTTGCGAAAAGAGCGCAGCGAGTGGAGCAACTCAACGAACAAACTGATGTCACTTTGAACACATATATGATACACTATTTATTGTACACCTTTCCTATTTTGGTAACAAAATAAAAGTCGAAATCGCATACTTTTGACATCTCTTGGCAACTAATTATTTTTGATTCTTCAACAAGCATCGCGTATGTTGTGGTAACCATCGTAATTAGTAAGTGACAAAAACGGTTCATTAACAGTTTAAAAAATGTCAGTCGATAAAAATACTTATTCAAATAAAACTGATGATTTGTTACCAATGGACATTGAAGAGGCTGCAAAAAGAGCAACACTAGAAATGCTGCCAAAAAAAGTCGCGCCAGCAGTACGAAATTGCATATACTAATATTCTTGCCTGGTGTAGATTGAAGAACAAAGAAGGAAACTTAAGTGAAACTGTCTTTAAAAATGTTCGTTTATAAGGATTTTCTTTTTAACACTACAAGGATTTTCTTTTTAACACTACGTGTTGAAAAGATTTTCAACACGGGTGTTTATATACATTTTTAACACTATACCTTATATACGTACACTTTTAAAAACTCAAAGAAGACATTGGAAACGTCACTTTTAATGGCTGGTGTACAAAAAATAATTAGTTTTTACCTCACATGTCATTCATATTTATTCACCTTCTGCTTTCTGGTAATGAATACAAGAACAATAGTCTCGAGTTTATGCACATTATCGATAATCCCTTTTCCACACTCTACTGACAGAAAAATCACAGTTATATTGAGTTGTTATATTCAACACCAAATCAGAAGAATGATTTATAATAACGATATCGAGCACGGTAACTATTTTCACAGTAATTAATTATTAATGTTCTCTGATGGACATTCATCTTTCTCCATTCCACGACTGTGAAATTAATCCTGCTATTCTTAAGAACAAAAAAAATATCGAACCTAACAGTAGTCTTAGAACATAGTATAGCCTGTGTTTTTGTGGTATTTTAACGCTCTGCTGATCCTATAGTTTATTTATTCATGGATCGTGACGAGACCAATGAAGTCGTAAGAATGAAACAATTCTATCGACTTCTCTTTCAACGCTATCCTTGGCAGCTGTGGCTACTAGACCGTATATTAGGTGTAATAATCTAAGTGGGCTGAGCAAATAACGATGCAGACTAATTGAATGGTGGCGATATGTGGGCAAATTTAAGTGTAATTTATCATATTTCGAATGAATTGAGCCAATGGACAGAAATTAATTCGGGAATTTAATTATAATATAATATGATGTTTTATGCATGCTGTAAAATTTGTATTAGAGTGTATTTGAGGAATAGTTACTGAGTTTGTTGAGGTTATAACTCAAAAAAAGGTTCTACTGCTTTATGAGAAAATATTAATTTTCCACGTTTTATACTACCTATATCTAGATATGTGAATGAAACTCTAAAATTGATGATTTTCTCAACTAAAACACTGAACTCATCAAATATGCATATACCACTCTATGGCTACTTCAAATGCAATGGCATGGATGAATGCACAGCTTAAATAAGCACAAAATCAATAACAAATAAAAAAATAAAAAAAAACGAGACGAGAAGTGTTGCTTTATCTTATGTATTAAATAGCTTAATGGTTATGAAAATGAACATTTTATTATTAATTTTTTTAAAATCATGAAATATTTACTATATTGAAACAATGGTTAATAAAATCAATATACACATTTATTAAATAAAATAACGCACGACGCACATTCCGGTGAAACTTCACCTTCTTCAGATGCTAAATGCAAAATATGTATGGTTCTCTGTTATATCGAATAAAAGGAATAAATAGATAACAAATTTTGTGGAGAGAATAAATAGAAGGAAGTGTAAAAATAATTAGTAAAATAGAAAAAACCCATTCTAACACAAGATTTCAGCTTTCAATAGTATGGTATATAGTTTAGTAAATTTTCAAACATTAATTTCAACATCGAGAAAAATATAATTAAACAAATCGCCGTAAATAATAATTACGACCCCATAATAATAGATAAATGACGAACTTGAAATAACATACTGAAAAGAAAGGCTATAAACTTAGGCTCTTGAAATCAATTAGATATTTATAACTGAGATTGAATTCTCACACATCACTTGGTGAAACATCATAAAGAATAAAGTTTAAACTTTAAAATAAAACACACTAGGCATAAGTTTCACTATATAAAAATATTTAGATACTTTATTTAGCAGTTAATGATAGTCGACATGTTTCGAGTTATGAACTCATTATCAAGACTACAAAAGAGTATTATATCTTATTTTATAAAACAGACAAAAGCAAAAGTGATACCTGAAAATCAATTTGTTCGTTCACAAAGGGTAATTTACTGTTATGGACGGAACTCATGTTGAGAACTTCAAGAAGGTCAAGGCGCTTTCTTTTGTCACCTGAATGCAACAATTGGGTTTTGTTGAAATCCAGGAAATGATTAAATTTTATATAATGTTCGGAGAAGCCAGTGATATTTTTATTTTGTAAAATTGACTTTTTATGTTCTTCAACACGAACGATGTTAGATTTTTCTTTATTATTGACCAAGAATGACTTCAAATTTCTTTTATTTGTACAAATTGTTTCAACGTTATTTTTCGATAGTCTGTCACAAATTTTGCTACTCAAATTCGGCATATAATTTATTGGGAAGTATTTTTGTTCTTCATTAATAGTTTGCGTGGGGTATATTGAATGCAACAGATTATTTATTGCTGAATACAGTATCTTAATATTTTTATAAAGTGAAACTTAAGCCAAGTGTGTTTTATTTTAAAGTTTAAATTTCATTAATTAGATATTAATAATTTGAATCTTTGTACCTGTCGTTATGTTCACCCCCTTTTATACTTGTATCTACCTGGCAATAGATTACGTTTTTCCATCCTTTTTGTATTTTTCTTTCTAGATTCGTGAGATACGTCTTTTGTGAAGTAAATTTGAATTACTCATCTGATGAAGCCACTGTATTTGGCGAAACAAATGTAACGTTGAACAAAATGAAGTGAAAATCAAAAACCTGAAATATTAGAATTAAATAATTCAATAGCTAAAAATAAAACAAAATGTAGCAATTTTGTTGAAATGAATATTCAAGAGCTTTGTACGCAAACTGAACCATTTAATAATACAAATCTTGTGGAACCTATATCTGGTCATACAAAAGAAAACAAGTTGATAAATTTTGAAAAAGGTGAAGAATATAATATTAATTGTATTTCTAATGATATACCAGAAACCGTGATTAGTCTTACATGTCCCAAAAATGAAGAACATATCAAATAATTATACCAAGAGTTATGCGGACAAATCAATAAACCTGGAAAATATCACTACAAATAATGAAAATATAGACAATTTAAATGATAGTAACAAAGAAAATCAACAATTTTCAAGCAATTGTCAACAAGCTCATAATACAGCCTAGTCTCCACCTACTTTAGATTCCACTTTTTTGTATCGAAGAATTCTGTTTCTCAGAAGCTGTATGAAAGTTATAGCGGTCATGTGGTAGAGAATTATACTCATCCATTGGGTTATCACAAAAATTGCCAGAACGATAACATCTCTGAGGTTTTTACTGTTTCCCAAGATTCATTTCCGTTTTATGATATTAATTTATTTAAATTATTCTGATGGATTTTCACCCCGTATCGTCCTAATCAATTGGTTAAAAAAGTAGTAAGATATAAAACTGTTCAATTGAAACTGATTCTTAAAGGATAAACAGTCTCTAAAGTTCATTCGGACGAGTGAACATTATTATGAAGTACGTTAACAAGTTACGTAATTGTGTAACATCTAAGACTACCGTTTTTATCACTTTCAGTAATGTCAACGGCATAATTCTCTAGCAGGTTGTAGTCCAACTAAGAAACTACTCCGACAACCTTTCCAGTATAACACATCGGGTTAGCTACACGAAATAACGATGTCAGCCCTACCTACCTAACGAAAAAAAAAAATTTTAAAAGGACAACATTACTATACCTGATCTAGGTTAAGTTGTTTTTGAATTTATGCAACTTGACATAATACCGTTCAAATTGCATAAATCAGTCGGATTTAAAATAAATTGAAATAATTAAACCTTTATAATAATTCAATTTGGAAGGGAATCAATATCGGAAGAAGAGATTATAGGCTATTGATTAGCATATGATTAGCATATCAATAACCATTATTGAGAGCTATGAAATTATTAATCTTCGAAGACGCTTTTGAAAATGTTTTTTAAAATTTATTTTAACATGAAATGGCTTTATACTAGCCTTATAGAATGATCATGAATTTTAGCCCGATCATCAAGCGTTTTGACCCACGAAAAATAGATTATTTGGCAATTCCTTCAGAAAAATCTTCACTGAGGATTAAGAATTAATATTTTTGAAAGTTAACACTAATATAGGGGGCGTTAATAACAAATAAGGGTCGAAGAAAATAATTTTTCTTAAATTTCAGGAATATAAATCAATTTTTCAATTTTAAAAAATACTACTGTAAAGAAGAAGCAATTTAGAAAAAAAAATGACTTTACTATATTTTAGATAGGATTATTAGTTTTTCTGTGAAAATAAATTTCAATGTTCTATGTAGCGGCTAAGAGCTAAGCTGAATTGTTTATATTACAATCACACGCTGTAGCGAGTTGTGAAAATGTTCATAACTTCTTTGCTAATGGTATTTTGAAAAAAATGAACAAAGCGTTTTGAAGAGAAAACTCATATCCTTTAACTAATTAACTGTGTTCTGATTAGTTTGCTTTAACATGGAAAATGGAAATTACTATTATGAATCAAAATTAGATATATATATATACATATATATATATATATATATATATATATATATATATATATATATATATATATATATATATATATATATATATGATATTTTGATATAAAAAATATCAAACATTCATTCAAATCCATCCAGAATTTAGTAGAGTATACCTACTCTATATATATATATATATATATATATATATATATATATAAATATATATATATATATATATATATATATATATATATATATATATATATATATATATATATTACATAAAGTGAACAAGGAAAATTCTTCAATAATTAAAAAAAAATTATCAAACAACTTTCCAAGGAAGCTGGTTATACGTATTCAGCAACGCAAAACCCCGACTCAAAATCTGCATACAGCTGTTTCGATCTTATTAGATCTCATCAGTGCAGCTTATTTGACTCGGAGTGAATTAACAAATCTCTAATTGTTCACCAATACAAATCGTGGTCAGTAACAATGGATGAATAACAATCCAGAGCGCCATCCCACCAAAGATATTGGGAAACAACAATTCACCGCTTAGACTGAAAATGCAGAAATTCGTCGCTCAAAACACGTACCTCCTGATATGAAGATATCTACTCTACAATAGTGATGT
Organism: Cynegetis impunctata; assembly: GCA_030704885.1. Taxonomy (NCBI): domain Eukaryota; kingdom Metazoa; phylum Arthropoda; class Insecta; order Coleoptera; family Coccinellidae; genus Cynegetis; species Cynegetis impunctata. The sequence continues at coordinate 1,617,719 of JARQZK010004335.1, forward strand.
ATATGAGGAGGTACGTGTTTTGAGCGACGAATTTCTGCATTTTCAGTCTAAGCGGTGAATTGTTGTTTCCCAATATCTTTGGTGGGATGGCGCTCTGGATTGTTATTGATCCATTGTTACTGACCACGATTTGTATTGGTGAACAATTAGAGAACTTTAATGTTAACATAAAATATATGGTCAAATTAGCAGCTATTTGAACTGTAAGTTTTATGACAATTTTTAATTTTGAAAAAATTAAAATTTTGAATGTTATATTTTCTCAATTCAGGAAAACATATTACTAATTCAAGTTACAATTACTGAAAATAGAGTATACTTGACTTAATTATGAATGGATTTGAATAAATATTTCATATTTTTTCGAATATAACTAGTTTTGCTCTATAACGCTATATATACGACATTGAAATATTTTTTACAGAAAAACTAAAATAAGAAAGATCATTTTTTCTAAATTGCTTCTTTTTTCTTCTTTACAGTTATATTTTTTTTATTAAAAAAGTTATTAATGCTTTAAAAAGCAGTTTCTAAAGGAATTACCCTATAATCTATTTTTGGTGGCTTTTGACAATTTTTTAGCCCTGGTTACCTGGTTATTTTAGGTTTCTTAAATACAAATTGTTATTTCTGATCACTTGATATAAACATATTTGAATGAAATATGTTTCGGATATTTTCACCCCTAGTAATGTAGTAACATTTTTATGTGAGATACAGAAAGATTTAATCTAAATCACAAAAAAATCTAATTGAAGTTGCGATTCTCCAGAATTTCAAAATAGTATGATATATTCATTCCTGAGATCCTTCCTAATGAAAATCTCAATGAGAAATCATCTGCGTGACGGTTGTTAAAAGTTACATTCAGGCATTCTATCTCAATTTCTAAATTTCGTTTGTAGAGCCGACAAGTTATTCAGGATGTCGAACTCGACTTGAATTTTGCTATAAGTCCTAAGACTAAACAAATATCCATTAAGAGACGGTGATGAAACGTCAAAACATCTAAATTCTATAACATAGGAGACCTATTAAAACATCTCGCATTTTTCGAAACGCTAATGGTGCCCGATTCTGTAAGAAAGAGATATCACAATATACACCTGTTCTTCTTAGTCCGAATACTTTGCCCAAATTTTTTGAATATCTTAACAAGAAGGGAATTTCGATGTTTTGAGGATTATATTGAATGGAAATTAACTGAAATTATCGAACCAGATTTTTGTTCCTTTATATCTTTTACATGTGTCTTATGAATTTAATAAAATTGAATTGCTTTACAAATTATGGAAAATATTTCAGGAAAATAAAATAACGAAATGAATATTTAAAAAAATGCAGAAAAAACTTTCAACTACTAAATAGTTTTTGTGGAATTCTGGACTTCCATTGTCTATAAAAATATATCTGAAACAAAAATAAAAGAAAATTTGATTAGTAAGTGGCAAGAAAAGAAAATAGCTGAAAAATTAAATTCAATGAATTAGTAGTATCTGAAAAAAGGAATGAAATAATATTAGTAAATAATAAGTTGGAAAATGGTGAAAAAATAAAATTATACAATATACACGACGTTTCGGTTAGTTGGGTATCTCTAACCGTTCTCAAGTGTAAACTGATTATCAGAGTTTGGATTGATCTTTATATACTCCCTTGATCAGTTGTGCCGTGTTGGGCGTCTCTCCCATTGGGCGAGGGGAGGAGCTTGAGACCACTGATACGCGCCAGGATTGGTCGCCACGCGTTTGCCACTTCAACACTGGGTTTACTGAAAACTTCATGGTTCTGTTGGATGAAAGCAGCTTCCTTGAATTTTCGTTTTCGCCAGTTCTGTTCCCGGTGGATAATCCTAGCATCGTTCCACTTAATGTTGTGATGTTTTGTCCATGCGTGATCAGCAATTCCCGATTTCGATGTTTCGGCTCTTCGTGTGTGTATTTGATGTTCTCCGATCCTAACATTAAGAGGTCTCTTCGTTTCACCGATGTATGAATCTCCACATTCACAGGGCACAAGGTATACGCAATTCTTATTGTCCGGGGGTCCATCTGGTTTAGTTTTGGTCAGCCTGCTTCTTAAGGTGTTGTCCGACTTGAACGCTGTTTTGATGTTGTACTGCTGAGCGATTCGCCTTATCTTCTCGGATATTCCCTTCACATAAGGTATGGTTATCATCTGCCAATTCGGGTTCTCCTCTCGTGTGGTTCTGTTCTGTTGACATTCCGCGATAGTCCTTGTTATTATCTCCAAACTCTGATAATCAGTTTACACTTGAGAACGGTTAGAGATACCCAACTAACCGAAACGTCGTGTATATTGTATAATTTTATTTTTTCACCATTTTCCAACTTATTATTTACTAATATTATTTCATTCCTTTTTTCAGATACTACTAATTCATTGAATTTAATTTTTCAGCTATTTTCTTTTCTTGCCACTTACTAATCAAATTTTCTTTTCTTTTATTTTTGTTTCAGATATATTTTTATAGACAATGGAAGTCCAGAATTCCACAAATACAGAAGAAACATTGTCGAAACCATTCAAACTAATACTAAATAGTTGATGAAATCCGTCGTTAGTACGTGATAATGTAATATGATGAACAAAAATAAAACTTGGATTTACCACGTTTATTATCACAAAAATACTTTGAAAAATATAGAACTGCGACTGCAATTTCGGTCACTAGACCATGATCGGGCAGATTGAGTTAAGAACTTAATACATAATTATAGATTTGACGCTTACGATTGGGGAACAATTATTACAGGTACCTAAATAGACAATATCAACATATTTCAAGAAGGGCTAATCGAAGTGATATTCCCAAATTGGTAAAATAAAATGTTCTTAGAAAGATATCGCCTTTTGCATTATGATTGAGTTTGAAAATTTCCCATGATTCTAAGTAAGTTAGTTTGGTTCCTTTTGGTCATTTCGAAATTATGCACAAATTACCGAAATGGACTAAACTAATTTACTTAGATTCATGGCTGAACGACCAGATTGACTTGATTGATTCTCCTATAGTCATTGTATTCAAACAATAATTATTTCCTAAGAACATTTTATTGTACCAATTAGGAAAATCCACTTCGATTAGCCTTCTTGAAATATGTTGATCTTGTCTATTTAGGTACCTGTAATAATTCTTCCCCATCCGTAAGCGTTAAATCTATAATTATGATCAGTTTTTAAATCAATCTGCCGATGACGGTCTAGTGACCGAAATTGCAATCGCACTGTTATATTTTTCAAAGTATTTTTGTTATAATAAACGTAGTAAATTCAAGTTCTGTTTTTGCTCATCATGAAAACTACTGCCCGATTCCTATTCATTCTTTTTATAAATGATATTGACTGTATTTGTGCAGATGCAATGACTGTTTATGCTGATGATAGCTCTTTTTTATTATTTGAAAAACTGGATAGTAGTTTGGAACGCAAATTTAATGAAGTTGTTGAATATGATGGAAAATAATAATATATATATATGGAAAAGATACTTTTATTTGATGAATTCTGACAAACGTTTTTATTTCTACTATTTTACATTGACAACTGTTTTTACCACATTGTTTGTTGACATGGTGATTCGTATATTTCTAAATAATATAAAAGGCCGTGGAACAGCAAAACTATCATTCCCAACATCCTCCCCCCTTTTATTATAGAGAAATAAAATTGGAAAAAATTGCAAAATCAATTATATACCAAAGCATAACTATGAGAAAACTAAAACGTTTCGGTATTTTACTAGTCCGTCCACTCCTTGTTGCAAAATTCTCCGAAGTTTCTTGTTCTTTCCACTTATCCTTATCTCTCGGTTTGGTTTCACTCTTCTTCTCTTCTTCGTGTTTATTTAAAATCAATTGGTTTTTGTCACGTTTCTTGTTATCTGCAGAAACATATACGATGTCTCCGACTCTCAAGGTACTCGACCTTTTGTGCCCAGAATGTACCAGTTCCGCTAGATATTCTTTTTCCTTAACTACTCTGACCAATCTTTCCCACCATCCTCCCCACCAAGCAGCTGTGGGAGAATTAAAGATCCATTTAATCTGCCTAACTGAGAAATATTCGATAATTTCCTTCCAGTCAACTTTTTTAAGTAGATTATTCGTTCCTCGTATTTGAGTCAAATTTTCATTCGTGGAAAGTTCTAAATGCCCTTCAACCCATGGGAGGTGAATCTCATATGTTCCTTCGTCATTGGTTTCGATATTTTCATTGGAGTGTTTGATGGTTTCCTCCTCTAGAGTATCTTTGTATTTCACTTCAGCTGCATCTTTGGTTCCTAAAATATCCAAATTCCATAAATCTCCATTAATTGATTTCAAATGGGGACTTCCACTGGCTGAAAACAGGGCAGATGCAGTATATACTTCTGGCTCTCCAGGTCTCTGCTGTTTTCCTTTAAACAATCGTGTATTTTTGTTTTGGCTCTTTTCTTCAGAAAAACTGGTCTGAGCTAGATTGATGCGTTCTTCCGATTCCACTTCTCTTCTCCTGAAATCTAATAACATCGTCAAAAGATTAGTATTTTTAGAATTACCTGTACTTGATTCACCCTGTTCTCCTGATTTACTCGTATTCGCGACATACGTGCTACGGGTTCTTTCCCAAATTCTTAGTAATTCATCTGGTAAAGCAGACTCAACTAGTGGAAACATTGCTGCGTATTTATCACTGGTGACACTCAATGATTCTAATGCTCTCAGTTGAGTTTCTATTCTATCATATAAACTACTCAATGTCATACCTGTCTTCGCTTTAGTTGCCTGCTTCAGTACGAGATCTAATAATTCTCGAACATAAACCTCTATAAGAAATTCATCCCTAGCGAAACGTAATTTCATCTGATCAATGGCTTTCAAATAGTTGGACCCGGAGAGCGGAAAGCTCTCAATCAATTCCCTGGCTACAGTACCTTCTTCAGTTGCTTGTACCAAATATTGAAACTTGTCCTCCAATTCAATTTCTATATCATCATGGATCTTCTTGAACTGGCCCCAGAATCCTATCCAATTTCTCACGTTGCCATAAAATTTCTTTAATTCTAGTTTCGGTAATCTGAATTTCCTCTTCTTCTTGTCGGATGTGGAACTCTGCGATTGAGTCATCTCGTCTTGTTTCGTCTTCTCGTTCATGAACACTTCGAATCGTGATCTACATGTGATTATTTCGTCCCTGAACATTTCTACTTCATCAAATTCTTTCACGATATCTTCTTCACTAAGATTGGATGAAAATAAATTTTCTCTTATATGCTCATCTAGTGAAAACAATCTATCGCTCTTATCCTCCAACTTTCTCATTGAAGCTAGCACTTGTTCTTTTCTTACTGACTTATCTGCGAGTGCTAAATTCAGTTCCTTGCATGTTTTATTGAAAAGTCTTCGGATGTGATATCTTTCCATTTTCAAGTTTTCCATCGTTACTCAGTCCTGTCACGGTCGCCACAAATGTTGAATATGATGAAAAATAATAATATATATATATGGAAAAGATACTTTTATTTGATGAATTCTGACAAACGTTTTTATTTCTACTATTTTACATTGACAACTGTTTTTACCACATTGTTTGTTGACATGGTGGTTCGTATATTTCTAAATAATATAAAAGGCCGTGGAACAGTAAAACTATCATTCCCAACAGAAGTAGTAAATGCAGCGAATAGATGGTTTGGTGGTAATTCCTTGTTTCTTAACAGCAATAAAACGGCTCTTATACGGTTTTCTAATTACCAGAGGAAGTGCTCTATAGTAAATGTGTATGCAGGAGAAAATCTACTTGAACAAAGTAATAATGTGAAATTTTTGGGAGTCTACTTGGACGAATGTCTCAATTTTAAAAATCATTGCGAATATGTTTCGGGAAAATTGAGTATGTATAACTGGGATTGAATTCTCGCACATCACTTGGTGAAACATCATGAAGAATAAAGTTTAAAATTTAAAGTAAAACACACTTGGCTTAAGTTTCACTATATACAAATATTTAGATACTGTATTTAGCAGTAACAATAGTCGACATGTTTCGAGTTATGAACTCATTATCAAGACTGTCTTATTTTATAAACCAGACAAAAGCAAAGGTGATACCTGAAAACCAATTTGTTCGTTTACAAGGGGTAATTTACAATTATGGGCGGAACTTATTTCGAGAATTTCAAGAAGGTCAAGGCGCTTTACTTTGTTACCTGAATGCCACAATTTGGTTTTGTTGAAATCCAGGAAGTGATTGAATTTTATACAATGCTCGGAGAAGCCAGTGGTATTTTTATTTTGTAAAATTGACATTTTATGTTCTTCAATGAACAAATTGATTTTCAGGTATCATCTTTGCTTTTGTCTGTTTTATAAAATACGATGTGATACTGTCCTGTAGTCAGTCTTGATAATGAGTTCATAACTCGAAACATGTCGACTATCCTCTACTGCTAAATACAGTATCTAAATATTTTTATATAGTGAAACTTAAGTAAAGTGTTATATTTTAAAGTTTAAACATTATTGAGTATATATGTTTAATAACCTGAGCACAGTTGAAAAACAACTAGTATCTCTTTATTATGCTCACGCAGAATCGCTATTATGATATGGTGTCATTTTCTGGGGTTGGTGATCTCTTGCGTTTAAGGTTTTTTTTTATCACAGAAAAGAATAATTAGATGTATATCTCGTATTTTAAGTACATATTACAGTAAGAGTCTTCTCAAAATTCTTGGAATATTAACTCTTCCAAGCTTGTATATATGTTTATACTAATAAGAGTATTTTTAATTTAGTAAAAGATAAACATGAGGTTTATACACGTCAGCAAAATAATTTGTATGTTCCTTACAATAAGTATAAGGTAGGATGTAAGTCACCTGACTCTTTGGGGCTACAATTTTTCAACAAACTGCCAAAGTCTGTCATTGAGTCTCCTAGTCTAAAGGTGTTTTGGGCTAAATAAAATATATTGATTGATAAATGTCTATATTCTGTAGAAGATTTCTTAAGGAAGATATGATATTTTCTTGTTTATTTCACTCCTATACAAAGGTCATTTTGTCGGAAAATAATAGTACATTGTTTTATGAGGCCGACAATTTTAGTCGAGCCACAAAAAGTGCTTTTCTCCGAATAAAACATGCGATTTTTTCCGCAAACGGTGTTCGAACGATAGAATTAAGATGATATTTTTAAAAAGGATTAGATGTGAAGAAACGTAAAACTAGATTGCTTTGCTTACTGGTTTTATAGGTGTCAAGGCAACACAAATTTGAAAATTCAACAAAATAATTGTCAGAAATATTAAAAGTCACCTATCTACGCATTATAGGACAGTGCGTTTTTGGTAAGTACCCGAGTATCAAGAAATAACTTGTATTAAAATATATAAAATTTTTCTTATAGATTACATTATGTCGGATTCGGAACTTAACTGTACGCCGCCCGACGTTCTTGTAATTGCCGTGAGCGTACAAAAAAGTGTACTTTTTTGTACGCTCACGGCCGGACAAAATGACGTCTGTGAAATCAAACTTCAACATTAAGAGCTGAGGTTAAAAAAGTCGTAATTTTTCGACGTTTGCGGAAAAAATAAATTATTATTATTATTACTACATCAAACAACTGTCGATTCTAACATATGAATAACGATGACATGTAAACATTTTTGTTCTGCAATAAATTACCTAGTGTTTCAGCAGTTTAATGATACGATGTAGGTAATACCCGATCAAGAATTCGGATCCACTTATTTCAAAATCGCACTGTACTCGGCGAATTTGCAACGAATGACCGCAAACGTTTACGAGTCATTCAATACCGCGTGATTCGATGGGAAAATATACAAACCACATACAAAACGATTCGAAATCACTTGTCGTATTCGAAACAGATACAATATTTGGGACGAGGTTAACACCTGCTTGTGCAATGCCCAACGCCGAACGATCCAACGAGGATATTGAGATTTTCGACGACGTAATCTCCGTCGGTCAACTATTAATTCTGATGAAAAATTACGCAGTCAGGAAGGACCAGCGGGTAGGAGGTAGGAAATACGTACTGGATGTTGATGATGTTGCAACTGATTTGGCAACGGTCGATAGAACAGTTGTTGGTACAAGACTCCTGAAGGTTCAGGTCTCAATTTCAATGATTATGGAAAATACTGAATAATTAAGACATAAATTGAAATTATTCAAACTGTTATCCGAATCTTAGCCTTCTGGAAATTTTTGAAGTGTATTTGAAGTTAACAATCAGATTTTTAAGGAGTTTTGCATCCCAAAATCTCCTTCAAACTAAGTGGAAGGGTTGAAAATGTATACGTGGATTAATTTTGTGTTAAGAAATTGCATTTAGGCAGTATACTACATTGTTTGTTCAACTTCTGCTATTCTCATGAGGAGATTTCTGGTTTTCGTGATTTTTGAGGTTATGTGCACGTGGATTGAGTTGATGTAAGGGTAAAATCCATCATTGGGATTCTTCTTTTTTCCTTGACTGCCGCCATATTGATCTAGATATTTTCTGTTTTTTTGTAGTTGTTGAAGTTAAGCGTACATTCACAGGTTCTGCGGATTGAGTTAGAGAAAATTGACATTTTATTTTTTCAATTATTTTTCGTAACCGCCTCCATTTTGATTTTCAGGTTCCTTGTTCTGTTGAGATGATTTCATGTTTTTTTGTGATGATTTATTTGCTCACCTTCAAATACCCTCCAAATTGAAGAAAGGGGTTAAGAATTTTCTTGTAAAAAAAAATAAATAAAAGAAAAAAGATCTATGTGATAGAGCTTAACTGTTCAATCAATTTTTAATATGTTTTCCGTGAATAAATCCCAAGAAGGTATCTCCACTTCAGGCCAAACGGAAACGCCAATCGAGAATCATGATTTTTCAAAGAGATACCGATGGATGTCACTATGATTTACATTGTCATGTCATTAGTACTCTTCTTAGAAACTATGAAGTGTTTATGTGAATTCGATATCGTTGCCCACTTGGTCGATGGACAGGACACTACCGATGAGCTCGTAGAAGTGTTTCCAGTATGTGGAGCCGATGTCGAATATTCTAACATTCTCCCTTGAAGGATGAATTGGAGTTTCATGTCTTCGAGTTTCATGAAACTACCTCCGTTGTAAAGTTGATTTGATTAATCAAGAACTTTGGCACCCTGTATATCTGAAACGAAGCTCCTAAGCATATATGTAAAGATTTTCATCATAAAAAAATAAGATATGTATGTGTGTGTTTGTGAATACAGAGTGCAATTGATATTGTGATGATTTTCCATCTATCTTAAAAATGGAAATTCCAAATGAACAATTAGGTAGTACTTACTTCTCTAATTTTCTTGCCATTTACTGTTGTTTGATATTCCAGTTCTCTATCTCTTATTAGTGTAGCATTTCTAACACATTCTAAAAGCATTCGCAGAAATTGGAATTACGTAACAGTTTGTCACATTATGATGTGAAGTATGAGTAGATTGTACGAATCCAAACAAGTTTGTATTTCCAATGTCATAAAAGTGATTTAATGAGTTGTTGACCGATAAACCGTACGAAACGAAAACGCACATGCTCTAATAATAGATGTTGTTCTCTATTATTAGATGTTTTCAGGGAATAAGACTTTCTAACATCGATTGAAAATTATTTTTGCTGACTTTGATCATATTTGTTGATAACTTCCTTCTGATTAAATATAATAATACCCTAAAAATATTGATCAATGAATACTATGAATATTATTCTGAAAATTGAAATTCACCAAAACTAGACCCCGGTATTACCGTATTGATTTTTCTAACATTCATCGTTTCAATGATATGATATATATATATATATATATATATATATATATATATATATACAGGGTCACTCACGGTGGATGGTAGGTTAGACGTTTACGGAGAACGGGAAATGAGATCATTCTGAAAATTTGGTTTCGTGGATAATTGATTTTGGTCTATCGATCTAAAATAATAGTGGCGCTGCGGCGTTGCCGCTTATACTAAAAAGTAGCAGCAACTGTGAAATTTCAAATGAGACACCCTATATATTATTCCATTTTATGCTTCTCTACCATTTTCCAATTGTTTTTGTATAATACTTCCCTATACCTATCTCCAGAGGTTCTCGAGAAATTAAATGATTTCCTTATTTTTTTGTGTAAAACATAGCTACCATTAAATGTTCAGTACTAAGGTATTCAGATTCATAGGACGCTGAAATTTTAGGTGTAGTTTACCAAGTTCCGACGTATTAGGAATATTCGAAGGACTTTGTTCTCCAATATACAGGGTCCTCCAAATTTTGCGATTTTAACGATAAATACAAAAATAGTAAAAAGTGCATTTTTTCAAATGTAATACCCTGTATATTATTGAATATCTCGAAAGAAAATTGAAATCTCTTTCAAATGATATATCATGTTCCTATACCTAAAAAGTCAGGTTTCCGAAATAAAAGCTAGTTTCTATAAAAATAAGATTATTTAGCCATATTTTGTATTAGGTAGCTATGAAATGTCAAGAAAGATGTCATTATGCAAATTTGACAATAAGTCCATCAACAATAAAACGTTCGCGCGTTCATTAACGAAAATTTGATTTGAAAACAATCAAAAAAATAACTATTCTCATGAAGTTTTGATGAAGTTTTTATTGTACATGGTCAATGTAACCAAATAATAGCAAGAACATGCAGAAAATTCAATAAAATGTATACCTATTGACAACCAATAAACGAGAGAAAATTTGTACGTTTATAAAATAATTTTATCTAGATGGGGAACCAGCTCATTGCACTGGGGAAGTAACAACTGAGTTGTTCCAAATGTTCGATGATCGCTGGTTTAAACGTTGAGGACCATGGAATTGGCCTGCGAGATCACCCGACCTAACGCCAATTGATTTTTACTTGTGGGGTACTTTGAAAAGAAAAGTTTACATTACATCAATAGCCAGTAAACAAGACCTGCGCCAACGAGTGATCAATTCCATCGAGGAGCTGAATGCCAATGAGTTAAGGAGGGCCACAAATCATTCAACAAGTATCCGAATTTTGAAATGTTTGGAAACCAACGGCAGTTATTTTGAACACTTATTATGATCATTTTCTTAACTTGAATACTTATGTCATTGTATTAACATGGTTTATTCCCGTTATGCCGTTTTGTTATTTGTTATTTTACGTAATGTTTTTTTTTATTAGTTTAGTAAATTTCTTTTCGCTTTCAGTATTGACCCTTAAGTGATAAAATCATTTTGTAAACGTACAAATTTTCTCTCGTTTGTTGGTTGTAAATAGGGATACATTTCATTGCATTTTCTGCATGTTCTCGCTATTATTTGGTCACATTGACCATGTACAATAAATAACTTCATCAAAACTTCATGAGAATAGTTATTGCCTTCCATTTTGATTGTTTTCAAATCAAATTTTCGTTAATGAACGCGCGAACGTTTTATTGTTGATGGACTTATTGTCAAATTTGCATAATGACATCTTTCTTGACATTTCATAGCTACATTATACAAAATATGGCTAAATAATCTTATTTTTATAGAAAATTGCTTTTATTTCGGAAACCTGACTTTTTAGGTATAGGAACATGATATATCATTTGAAAGAGATTTCAATTTTCTTTCGAGATATTTAATAATATACAGGGTATTATATTTGAAAAAATGCACTTTTCACTATTTTTGTATTTATCGTTAAAATCGCAAATTTTGGAGGACCCTGTATAATGGAGAACAAAGTCCTTCGAATATTCCTAATACGTCGGAACTTGGTAAACTACACCTAAAATTTCAGCATCCTATGAATCTGAATACCTTAGTACTGAACATTTAATTGAAGCTATGTTTTACACAAAAAAATAAGGAAATCATTTAATTTCTCGAAAACCTCTGGAGATAGGTATAGGGAAGTATTATACAAAAATAATTGGAAAATGGTGGAGAAGCAAAAAATGGAATGATATATAGGGTGTCTCATTCGAAATTTCACAGTTGCTGCTACTTTTTAGTATAAGCGGCAACGCCGCAGCGCCACTATTATTTTAGATCGATAGAGCAAAATCAATTATCCATGAAACCAAATTTTCAGAATGATCCCATGTCCCGTTCTCCGTAAACGTCTAACCTACCATCCACCGTGAGTGACCCTGTATATATATATATATATATATATATATATATATATATATATATATATATATATATATATATATATATATATATATATATATATATATATATATATATATATATATATATATATATATATATATAAATATATATATATATATATATATATATATATATATATATATATATATAAATATATATATATATATATATATAAATATATATACAGGAGGTCCCAATCTCTAATTGAAATTAGAAGGGGACACCGATAAACATCATTACTTGTCTTATAATCAAAAGTTCTTTTGGCTCTGACCTTGAATAAATGAAAATCTTACGATTCCTGAAACATTATGAAATTCTGAAATTGTCCATATCAAAATTAAAATTTATTCATTAAAATCGAAAAATCGTCACAATGAATTGTTCAAACTGTACACCTAGATGTTCCTAGCACAAGTAGAGCACTTTTTCGAAACATCTCCTTACATTTGCAATTATCTCTGAAGTTAATTGCTCACATTTATCAATCACTTTTGGGTAACTGGAAAAACCACTGGTTCCAGATCATTCTAAAGAAAAAAGTTTCTTGATGTTAAGTCAGGAAAACGAAATGGCCATTTCAACCATCGTCCTGAAAAATCGTTTTGAAAAATTTTTTCTAATCCCGAATCAGTGTCAAAAAAGCATTTATATGATGTTTCGCTATTATCTTTAGTGCCATTTGACATTTCAAAATAGATATCTAGAGCTACATCGTATAGGCATCTACAAATCATGTGATAATTTAGACTTGTTTATTGGATGAACAAAATATTATGGTGGAATATTTTAACTACCTTATATAATATATATATTTATATATATATATATATATATATATATATATATATATATATATATATATATATATATATTATATATATATATATATATATATATATATATATATATATTTATATAAAACAGAATTCTTCGTGTTATCGATACCCGTTCGTGGCAATAAAATGAAGTGAACTAGGACATTTATTTGAAACTAATCAAACAAACCTCCTAGCGGAGCTAGTTATACGAGTTCACCAAACATCGAAATGCCTCCATATACCTTGGACGGTGTATGTTAGAAACATTAAGTTGTTTATCACAATCAATGGAAATGAGAGACAGTCTGTTTCACCCTTATTCAGTATTCAGCTCATCAGTATCATCCATCCATGGTTGGTTATCACTTTCGATGGATGGATGATACTGATGAGCCCCAAATAAGGGCGAAACAGACTGTCTATCATTTCCATTGATTGTGATAAACAACTTAATGTTTCTAACATACACCGTCCAAGGTATATGGGGGCATTTCGATGTTTCGTGAACTCGTATAACCAGCTCCGCTAGGAGGTTTGTTTGATTAGTTTCAAATAAATGCCCTAGTTCACTTCATTATATTCATATATATATATATATATATATATATATATATATATATATATATATATATATATATATATATATATATATATATATATATATATTATATATAATATTATGTATGTACTTATCTTTTTTAGCAATGACAGGCCATTAGAATCAGAAAAATAACTTTATAGAATAGTTACCGTTTCAACGAGAGAAACATTTATTGCATACATCAAAAGTTTTTCTAATTCAAATGGTATATCGTTGTTGACAAAAATAAATGAATAACAAAGAAAATATAGATAATACAGGCAAAAATAAATTTATTATATATATATATATATATATATATATATATATATATACATATATACATATATATACATATAACTTCACTTGGAACTCTGTCAGAATGAATGAAAGAATCCGTCAATTGATACAACATATTATGAGTGCAGTCTGACATGAATTGAAAAGGAATGAAATATGGTCACTTTCCAATAAGTATACCTCCATATATTGTCGATTTTTCAACTACTTATCTAATTCTTGTAAATTTGAAGGCCGATTCATTTTAATAAAATATACCGGTTTAACTCTTATAATCGAGAAACCACGCTTATAATTTTTTGCAGACATTGTTTCTGGAAGTGTAAATGTCTCATCACAGATATCACAAAAATCGAATAAAAGATTCTAGACGAATAGTTAGACGAGGCTTATTTCCCTAGCAGCTGAAATATTGTTGCGCTACAAAAACATACCAGTTTAGGAAATACTTTAGTGCGTGGTATCCCACACTGAAAAAAGGGACATTATCACCCCATTAGAATATTATGCCTGATCTCTCAACGAGTCTTTGCTAAAAGACCGCCGCTCCGTTGTGTGCCATCCCCCAATTATGTCAAACACGTAGTGACTGTGGTGCAAAAGTCACGAATAACAGGGTCGAACGTCGTATGTGTCTGAGTTTTTTAAGGGCATTTTTATGTTTCCGAAAGGAAATGTTTACAAACTGCTTCTGCCGGAGGATGTATAAATATTGGGTCGTGGCGATTGTACCCCACATGTGCATTTTTTCTAACATTCTTATTATTAATAATTGGTACGAACGCCCTCTTCAAGTTCAGATGTTACATGGAGCCTTCTCATGCCCGTGAAAAAAAAAACGAAAAATGATAATTCTACTTCACTAGGGGTTAGGTTATTCAGAAAAAATTAAATGTCTGTAAGATCACCCAAGTTGAGTTCGTTTTATTTGGAGGAATGCACCAGGTAATGAATATTAATAATTGGGCTTCTTCAGACTTGCAAAGAGGAATTAGATACGTAAATAGCAACAGAAGACAAAAAGTCAAACTTTTATTCAAGAAAAATAGCGTTTCTTTTAAAGTCATTTTTCAGGTCGCATTTTTAGTTTTCACTTTTTTCTACATCATATTCGTAATAAGCGACCTCGAAACCGTCTTTTCTTTCTAAAAAATTTTCAATCTAATTTCTGTTACCCCACTTGCTACAAAGGGGGGGTTATATTGGGGTATGGGAGGATCTTCTTTGAACCAAACTTTTCTAATTCTTAGTTACAAAGGGGCTTGCAATTTGAACATTTAATTCAACATATTTTCTGTTGTTTCTGTTACATTCTCGATATTCAAATGAAAATATAGAAATCTCCTTGATAAATTACTTTGTATTGTATTATCTTTATTCCAACAGAAAAGTGTAAGTAATTTATATATTTTCTAATATGGTTGAAACAAAGCTTAAAAATGATGCAATAATATACAGAGTGTTTCATTTAAAAAAATTTGGTCATGTATGATAACTCCAAATTTTAAAACCCTAAAAAAATATTGCGTGCGCCACTGTCTTCCTCTTTCAATTTATGTAAAAAGATATTTGAAAACTTTTTTGATAAACCTCCTAATAACGCAGATATGACCATTTATTAAAATTGACTAATTTTCAATGAACCCTCGTATCTCCCAAAGAAAACGAACTAGAAAATATCAAATGTAACCAGTGATTAAAGTTGAAAAAAAGAGATCGACAGTGCGCCATCAATTTTTGCCTATCTATTCTAGATTCTAATATAGCCTACAAAGACAACCAAAATAACTCACCCTGTACACTGAAAATCTGCGACACGAATGTTTACTAGTTGCGTTCTCGATACGTTTCCACTGCAACTACCGCTCAAAATGGAAACCGGCGACAAGTATGAACAGTCAACATTTGTTGCCGAAAAATAAAGATATTCAAGGAACATTTAGGAACATTTACGGAAACACGGAACAGGAACAAAAATGTTCCTCCTGTGGAATCGTAGCTTGAAGGGTGACAAGTAGAAACAGTCAACGTTTGTTGCCGTAACATAAAGAAAATTTTAGGTACATTTGGGAACATTTTCGGAAACACGCAACAGCACCAAAAATGCCCCACAATGTTTCTCATTGTCCTCCGGTGGAACTGTAACTTAACGGAACATTAATAATAACCTTTCTAATTTATAGTAGCAAAAAGTTTTTGGTACATATCACATTTTTATGGTTTCTATAAATTGTATTATCTTCTTCAGTTGTGAATTGCGGTAAGTATAAAAGCAAAATTTATCCTTGAAGCTGAAAGTAAAAATGTGATGGTACATTCGTAAACACACTGTTAACAGTTGTTAATTGCTTCACGTGATGACAATAATTGCGGTGAGGAGGGTGTTGCAAAACCAGGTCAGTTGCATCCGACAGAGACACCGTTTACCATTTGGAAGTATGAAGTTAGAAATCACACGGCACTTACATACTCTCACAAGTTTTTAGCTCGTTGAAGAGATTCTTGCCATCTTTGAAATCTTCGATGAGCCCATCGATGTCCAGATCCGTAGTAAGTTGAAGTGGGGTAAGATTTTACCGGTTTTTGCAAAGAAGCACATTTATTTTTATGTCCCTTTTTTATATATTTAATATATATTGGTATCAACGCAAGTAGAATTGATACTCTATAATTTATATTGAAAAAACACGAATTTTACCTGGAAATTTTCATTCACACAAAAAATTGTAACAAACTGTACCCACTGTCCGTAAAAGACTATTTGAAACATATTTGAATATATCTTACTATATTCTTTTTTCGTTTCAAAATGTTCAAGCATGCATACTATTCGAATTGAAAGATTTTCAGACATCCAAATTCCGAAGGAAGAAGAAGAACGAATTGCTTCAGATTCAGGGTATTGAGATCACTCGGTCTGGTTGATTCATATAAATCAGGACATATCAAGAACAAGGAAACATTGCTTATTTTACATTTACCTGATATACTGTTATTTTAGTTTTTTAGTTTCTTTCACTGTTCCATTTATTTTTTCAACATTAAACTCTTTTATCTTCCTAGGGTTAGGTAGGAGTAGCTTAAGCTAGTTTTTACCCTGTAAAAGTTATGATTTTACATTCATTGAAAGCATATTATTTTTATTATTATTATTATTATTAATCCTTCAAATTGTAATTTTCGATATCAACTTGTTCTACACGGTTTATGATTGTTTCAATATAATGCAATCTCGAATTTTTGATATCAACTATACAGATAATTTTGTTTTACGCAATTATCGTATTTGCTTTTCATTACCACTTCATCCACTTTTACAAAATATTTTACACGTTTTCAATAAGTAGATATTCTAACTGAAAATTTATATGTATCAGGTTATCTTACTCCAGGATGTTCATGAATTATCAGTAGTTTTTTTTACGTGAAATTTTAAAACAATTGCCACACGTACTTAATCTATATCGCAATTGACCCCATTTCTGATTATCTGCAATTTTCAAGTGTACCTGAATATGCATCGAATGAGAATTGCACTGTTGAAAGTATTTCTGGTGCGATAAACATACAGATACCAGGTATCATTCCATTGAAAAAAATATACCTATTCATATATATATATATATATATATATATATATATATATATATATATATATATATATATATATATATATTCAACTCCTGACAATGTACAAGCCTATTAACAAATTCCTGAGTTACCCCATCCAAGACTTCTCCATGGATTGTTTCCCATTCATTGTCTCAACTTCTGCAAGGAAGTTGGTCGTCTAACATAAACACGTGATATGAGATAATCTCAAAGAAAATATCTAAAAGGCTAATGTCTGGAAAACGAACAGACCATTTTATGAATCCACTACGCCTTATCCATCTCAACCAAAAATTTCCTAATCCAACGTGGAGAATCGCTCCATTTTGTTGAAACCTATCAAAAAGTAAACTAAAGGTTTATCTCCATAGTTTTTAACCTAATGCGTAAAAAGTGGAATGTGTAGTGCTTTAGTTTCTCGTTTTACACATTATTTACACCCAGTATGTACGAATTCGAAAGAACAAGATCTATTAAAATCTGCAAAAATTTACAAGGTATCCCATTCAAATATAAAGAGTGCAACAGGCAGTTGGGTTTCTGGTTAGACCAGAAATACGTTAATGACAACTAATCTCTTCATATACCTAATTGCACTTGCCAGTTTGATTTTTCATAAATATCTTCCATACGAAACCAAAGAACTAATTGACTAACATTTCAGTAACAAATTCCCCCCCTAACTTATTATTTGTATATACCACTATGTTTATCCTTTCCTCCTAAATTGCTGTATAAATATTTGTTGTTATTGAATGAATTGTAGAAATGTAATTAGCTTGCACTTGGCATCCGAAAAAGGTAAAGTATCACTGAAACGTAGGTACGTCATGCGTTATTCTTTTTAATATAGGTACGTACAAATTATTATGCAACTGTTGTTTCATTATGTTTAGCGATTACATCAAGGATCGGCCCCTTCGAACCTAAAATCCAAGTTTCAAAGTTTTTAGAAAGATGCTATGAAATTGTTAGTATTTATTTTTGTTTCATTAAAAATTCCAAAATTTCAGTACAAAATCACATAAAGATTGAAAAACATAACAATCCAACATTTATATACTACATCAAAGACACACAATCACAAGATCGTAACTATTGGGTTAGACACTAGAGATTAAGGCAATTTAGAAGAGTAAAAGAATTAATCTCAACCAAAATTTTATTATCTTTTATATATATATATATATATATATATATATATATATATATAT
Organism: Cynegetis impunctata; assembly: GCA_030704885.1. NCBI lineage: Eukaryota > Metazoa > Arthropoda > Insecta > Coleoptera > Coccinellidae > Cynegetis > Cynegetis impunctata. The sequence goes on from JARQZK010004335.1 coordinate 1,636,458, forward strand.
ATATATATATAGAAAACAATTTTGAGTTGATATCATCAGGTGTTGATTATAAAACCCTTTTGTCGACTGTTGGGATGGTAGTGAGGAAGCAAGTCTATTGCCTGCTCTGTTGGAAAAGCTAGGTATGAAACCATTTTTGGCCGTTTTAACATTCTTCCTTGAAGGAAGAATGAAGACTCCATGTCGTCAGATCACACGAATATATATATATATATATATATATATATATATATATATATATATATATATATATATATATATATATATATATATTATATATAAAATCGAATGTGAAGATTGTAACGCTTGTTATATTGGAATAAAAAAACAATATTCACATAAACGCACAGGTAAATGAACATAAGTACTCAAACAAGACAAAGAAAAAACGCACGGCACTCGCAAAACACGTAATTAAAAAAATGCATCAATTTGATTTTAATAATCCAGAAATAATCACAAAAGAGAAAAACCATTACAAAAGAAATATTTTAGAAATGATTAACATTCAAAATGAAGAAATACACACTATTAACTCCAGAAACGACATTGATGATTTTGGTAGAATATATTATAATATTTTGCGTGAAACATAAAAAAGAAAACCTGCTCTGATAATATTCGATAATTGATAATCGAAGATTCAAATATATCCAGACATCAAGACTGAATTATGCAGTGTACTGTCTTATTCAACGAAAAAATGTAATGTAATTAACATGTATTTTATTGAAAATGGCATCATGAGCCGAAACCACTAAAACTTTTATTATATATATATATATATATATATATATATATATATATATATATATATATATATATATACACAAATACATATATATATATATATATATATATATATATATATATATATATATATATATATATATATATATATATATATATATATATATATATATATATATATATATATATATATGTACCTTTAGTTTACCTCATATTTACAGAACTGGCGAGGTACGAATTAATCTTGATTCTCAGTGATTCACCATAATTGTCAAAAAATAACTATTTCTTTCAACTTTGAAATTTAGTTCCTTCTGGTGAATTGCATTTTTTTTTCAAATTTTACGGATTTTGAAATGTGATAATAATTATATTCTGGTAATGTATTGCATTTAGGAAAGTTACCTTTCGTTGTTTGATTTTATTAGTGTCCAAGAACAATAAAGTTTTGTCTGTACATAATGAGATGAGGGGTTCATCACAAGGAAATGAAAACCACACATTAATAGGGTATTTCATTGCCTAAAGATTAATCACACATCTTATTATGCTGCAGATACAGAAATTATTGTGTTTCTGTAGCCCTGTGCAATTCGAGTAGTTTTAGCCAGCAACGGCTTGGATAACATTTCTACCGATTAATTAAGACATATAAATACGAAATAGCTCAATTCGTCCTTTCGAAAAATCTATCTGAATCCGCCTCTAGTCGGAAAACCGTCAGCGTCCAGATCTTTATGTGGTCGGCCGCAATGAGCCACGGCCGCCTAGGATTTCCCTTTCTCCGCTTCCTTATGCAGAAAAGTGAAACTGACGCAACGCGAACGCTATCCGCGAAGATAGCCATGACCCGATTCTATGTTGCGGAGAGCGAGGACGGAGGAGATTACGCTTCTCTTTCGAAGTGCTTTCCTCTCTGATGTTTTTCACAGATTGGTTAGCTGTAAAAAATCTAACGGTTATGCGGTAAAAAGCGAAACACAAGTGAATCGGGTGGAACGAATGGCTAACTGGCATCTACTTCCTAAAATTTTGAATGAGATTGTAATTGATACTCAAAATGAATTGAAATCACCCAAAATATGTTTTCATTTTGATGGATACAAAGAAAATTTAATACCCCTATTGAAGCACATTGCGCACACGGGAGGAGGGACTGATTTGGCATAGTTATGAAATTTATACAGGTGAGGAGGACAGAATATGTGTTGATTTAGTTACTCAGCGTGTACCAATCTAGAATTAAAAACTCAGCACCTTAGCCTTCTGTCCCCTTTGTGCTTCTGGTTGCGCCGTTTCATGTAAAGAGATTTGCTACCCTCATCAGGTTTAGCAGTCCCCTTACTAAGTATTTTCTGGGAATTACCTCCCTAGGGTTTCTATCCCTTATTAGAATACCTCTCCAGAAAACCATGGCTTCGCATTCGAATATAATACGAGAGGCAGTTTCTTCCTCCTACATACACAGTGGGTAAAGAGGTTCTTCTCTATATATGCCGATGGTCTGCATATATTTCCTCAGGGAGCAGTTACCAGTTGATAGTCCTACTATCTTTTTTCTCTGACTCCTGTTCAAGTTGCGGATCTCATTAGACAGCACTTCCAATGGTTTTCCAACCAACACTTTACTGTGATCTAACTTTGTCACGCATCAAACATCAGATGTTTAAGTTGTACCCATCGAGAAACTAAGGGGTGGACCACTGCTTCTGATATTCCAAGTACTGGTCCAGGCCCCATAAACCTAGTCCCAAAACCTTTCTTTGCCAGGAAGTCTGCTTATTCATTAGCTGTATTCCCTTCATGTCCTGGGACCCACCTAATTGTAACCTCCTTTCGGGCTGCTAAAATCAAAAGTTTTCGTAAACATTCCCAGACCAGTTCTGCGAACTTGCTGGAGCTTTCAGCGCTGCCTAGGGTCAGAGAATACATGGATTTTTTTTGTATTCCTTTCCAACACTTACTGCAGACATACGACGATATCCTTTATATGTGTTACAAATACATAAAATAAATTGAATTTGCGAAAAATACTTTTGTGGAAAGAGTACTCACACCACAAAATACCTTTTTGTAGTATTATATTTTATTGTATTGGGGGAGTGAGATACATATGGAATGATGATCTGCCCACACAATCCAAAGGGAAGACTTTTTTTTTATTACATTTTATTATAGTTTTTGGCACGAGACGCGATATACAATACAAATGAAATGATGATCTTTATACACAATCCAAACAAAAGCCTTTTTTTGTATTACATATTATAGTTTCATGGTTAGGGGGGTGGCGATACACTCTATGACAGGAAATTGGGTTGCGAAGCATTGAAGGTTGAGATACCCTGACCTACGCCAATAGGAAACCTCTGAGAAAAACTCATGGCAGACTCTGAGTAACGAACACAGGGCCTCCCGAATGTCAATAAACGCGCATCACCGCTCCACCATTAGCTCGCTCTGAAGAGCAATATATATTTATATATTTTCTGTACAGAATGAAGTTAAAATTGTAGGTGTGGAATCAAAGGAGGTCATCTTGCAAAAACTTGATATTTATAACTAATTTGTTAAAAAACTTGCTGGATTCCAATAAACCAAACTCGATATTCCTTGGAGAAACATTACTTAATATTCAAATTTCGCAAATACGTCCTCATTCGAATGAAATCAACAGATATTATTTATATTACTGTGATTCGAAAAGTGGAATGATTATACAAAAAAAGCATTTCCTAGTGCAGAAAAGTGAAACCGAATATTTATGGAAATAGCCGTGACCCGCTTCCTTCATCTTGAGGCCCCAACAAACGGGCGTTGATGTATTGATACATCAACGGGCATCCAAGAACGTGCAACCGATAACGTTAATTAGGCTCCTACACACGGACGTTGATGTCTTAACACATCAACGTGTATCCAAGAACGTGCAACCAAAAACGATAATGTGGATGCAAAAATACCCACGTTTTTGAATGCACACTCCGGATGAACGCCGCGTTGATGTTTTCTGAATCGCTTGAATTTTTGGATGTGCATTCCAACGAACACCTATACTGTGAACGTGTGGATGCGATTTAACGTTATTGATTGTACATTCTTGAATGCACGTTGATGTATCAAGACAAAACTGTAGTTTTGTACCTACGCGTGTATGCAATCACGTTTTTGAATGCACGTCGATGTATTAATTCATCGTCGTCCGTGTGTAGTGGACTGTACCGTGGACTGTGCGTTTTTAAAGCAGTAGCGGCGGTTAAGTTTATGAAATAATTTGTTACTGCAGTAGGTATTTGAAATAATAAGTTAAATATTTCATGAATTTATATAATATTTACTGAAAATGTTTGCAGATAGTTTCATCATTATGTCTGACTGCAGAACAATGTCCGGGTAATTTCTACGGGAATTTGTGGAGTAGTACAGGGACATACCCTGCTTATGGCAGACAAAATCAAAGCACTATTTAGACCGAAATAAAAAAAATTAAGCATTCAAAATATTTATAGAGAAGCTGCAAATCATTCAACCAAATGCTACAAAAAGTACAGTTGTCGCTAAAATCAATGGTCTTCGTGGTGGGTTTCGGAGATAAAATGAAAAAAATTTTATCTCCGATTTATCTTCAGTAATTTCTGCAGTTATTGCCAATCTCATCATTGTGTCTTGACTTTTTATTAATGGAATAACTATGTCCAATAGTTACGAATAGGTTTTTTCGTCCATCCTTACGTAATTACGAGGGTCCTCTAGTTGTAACCTCCATTTAACGGGTGAATGTGTGAAAAATTTGATCGTTTTTGGAAACCAACTATTTTCCTGTTTCTTTGTACACGTCACTGCCATCAGAGCTAAATATTCCTCCTGCGCAGACATCTGGCCAAGCATTTTAGCAAACTGGACAAACCTATGGTTTTGTACGTTATACATTTGAAAAATGGCTGCCTTTTACAATCTTTTTGTTAAAATATTATCTATTATTTTTGGAGGATATCCATTATTGTGCGCTATTTGTTTTATCACATGTAATTCCTTAATGTAATTTTCTGGTGATAACGGTATATTAATGAGTCTATGTATCATGCTATTAAATGCTGCTAATTCATGTTGGTAAGGATGTAAAGACGAATTGTGTAAAAATTGTGTGAAAAATCGAAAATGCATTTTTATTGCTATTTCTTTCCATTGTCAAATCCAAAAAATGAATAGAACCTTCTGTTTAATTTTGAAGAGTAAATTTGATATTAGGATACAATGTATTAATAAAATTTAGAATGGAACTAAGTTGTCTTGTAGTCCCTGTGAAGCAGGTTAATACAACGTCCATATATCTATACCAGTAAAGGCAATTCTTAGTGAGTTTATTATTGTCAATTATATTTTCCGAATTATCCATGAATATTTTCGCAAAATATTTTTTCGGAAATATACGTGTGTACGCAATCAGGTTGCACGTTCTTGGTTGCACGTTTTTGGTTGCACGTTTTTGGAAGCACGTCGATGTATTAAGACATCGACGTCCATGTGTATCCCGCCTTTGTATGACTTATCCAAACCATCAACTGTTTTTTTTCCGAACTACGAATTCCCATGCGGTTAATTCTTCATTTTCATCTGATTCCATAGACGATTAGACAAGCAGCGTTTGCCTTGAATTGGAATGAGGTTTGCATCTAAAATGTAATAATTTGTTCTAATGCCAATGATTTTATGTCTTACCAAACGATTACTGACATCTGTTCCAGTTGGTCGGTTTCGTAGTATCAGCGTACGTTTAAATCACTAATCTGATAAATTGGAGGTGGTCTATTTCTTTGCGAAGGCGTTCAACCGAGAAATATAAGTTTACAATGGGTGGTCTTTAGATAATTGAATTACATGCAGTTTTACAACAAAATGATTATTCATTGAAACCAATACGTTGTTGTTGTTGTTGATTTATGAAGGTAGATACTTGAACAATTTTGAATATTTCTCAAGGAAATTGAATATGTTATGTTAAACGGTGTGAAGTATTGATTATGAAAATATGGATAGCCTAATTCCATCAGAAAATTGGTCAGAAAAATAAATTGAGAGTGGGATATGTGAATAGAATATAAATTATCTTCAGCAGTATTGATGCAAATAATTTTCCCTGAATGGTTTTTTCTGGAGAATCTCGATGTATATATATATATATATATATATATATATATATATATATATATATATATATATATATATATAGGGTGTCCCAAAATTAATGGGGCACAGAACTACCACGTGTAGTAAAGGTCAAAATAAGTCGATTGGATCCAATTTATTTATATACCAAAATGTACGGTTTGCTCGTGAAAAGATTTGAAAGTTTACATAGAAAAACAAATTTCTGTAAGCTGTACAGAATTGAATTTAAAAAAATTGGATGAGATTTGACTAAAGTATATTTTAAAGGAAAATTATCCTTTCGGTTATCAAAGAGACCTAAAAAAAATTGTAGAAGGGGTAAAACGATCCTCCTTTCAGAACATTGTTAGAGGAAGTAATACGGTTCTCAATTTTTTTTAGAGAGAAAACTGATTAATTATATTCAGTTTATTACTCTAGCGAAAATTTCGCATTCCGCATAGTTCTGAAGAAAAAAATGTTGTCTTTAATCCTGCTAACATATATTCCTAGTACAAGTTTGATAAAATTGTAATACAAAATTTAGTTGGCAGTTTCATCAATACAAAGATCAATTCGACAAAAGAAATTGAAATTCACTCTTCTTAAAATGTGTTCTTTTATGTAAACTTTCAACTCTTCTCACGGGTAAACTTTTCATTTTGGTATATCTATAAATAAATTGGGTCCAATCGACTTATTCTTACCTCTACTATACACGTGATAGTTCTGTATCCCAGCAATTTTGTGACAGCCGGTAAAATATATATATATATATATATATATATATATATATATATATAGATATATATATATATATATATATATATATATATATATATATATATATATATATATACCGGGTGTCCACGGAACGTGGCTCGCCCCTATAACTTTTTTGTTTTCGGAGATAATGAAATGTAATTTGGAGGATCTGTTTAATGCATGAAACTGCATTTTTTGACAAGTAACTTCATGCAACTTCCGGTTTTACCGGAAGTTACATAAACTTTCGGTTTTTAAATGGGACACCTGGTATATTTTCTGTTTTTTTGTCTTCATATGACATTTAGAATGCAATCATGTATCATTTGTTACTTTTTGTAACCGTTTTTTTATTTGCTTTTTCGAAAGAAATATCTATGCTAGAAGGCTATATATGCGTTTACCATCCTGGGACGTAGATTTGTGGGCATGGCTTCGGACTTACTTCATTTCAGTTGTGTTAGTCACAGGCTACTCGATGATTTCAAATGTTATTTTAATATTAATAAGATTCTTCATTTGAAGAAAGTTCTAAGGTTATGGGATTTCAGGTTTTTATTGAAAGTTTTCTTTCAGCCTAATACCTAGAGTGCGGTATCAAATTAATCGTAATGAAATTATCTATGTAGCCACTATGTTGCCATTTGAAAAAAAATAGTAATAAAAGTTTTAAAATCAAACGTCACAGCTGAACTATTTTGATCGAAAACAGTGAAGTTGTATTTTAACAAACATTTTAGGACCGAAATTAGTTATTTGAACGCATCCATAGCCCTCTAGAATGAAAATTTAATTCGAAAAAAAAATGAAAAAAAGGTTACAAAAAGTAACAAATGATACATGGTTGTATTCTAAATGTCATTTGGATACAAAAAAAATTAAAATATACCAGGTGTCCCATTTGAAAATCTAAAGTTTATTACATTTCCGGTGAAACCGGACGTTGCATGAAGTTGAGTTACTTATCGAAAAATGCATTTTTATGCATTAAACAGATCCTCCAAATTTCATTTCATTATCTCTGAAAACAAAAAAGTTATAGGGGACACCCGGTATATATATATATATATATATATATATATATATATATATATATATATATATACATATTCGATTCGTGGAGTAGGCAGATTGAGGCCACGTATCTGAATTATTTCCCCTACGTATTCTCCTGATTCTCCTGAAGATGGCTTCACAAATTTTCTCTTCACTTACTAATATATGATATATGGACTGTAGACATTCCAAAAATTTTTGTCAAAAATAATGATATTCTCGTGTGAAAATTCAAGGTCATGAATCATAAATAAAAATTAATATCAGGCCGAGGAAATAGGTACTAGGATTTTCCAAGTTCATCAGCCCATCGCTCTTGCTAGTCACGAACCATCCAACGGTTCGTGAACCAAACTTCGTCTGTTTCCCGAAATACGGAGTACAGTGTGCTACACTTTTTGCTTCATTCTATAAATCAAGACGTTAAAAAAGACGCAGACTATTACATCGAAAAAGAAATAGGCGGCATAGTCTTGAATAAAGTTTGCGTGATTTTATTCCACAAACTGGAAAACTTCCGTTGATAACATCTCGTTTCGTGACTGTTGAATACCGAATCGAATAAGTATTAGGACTAATATGGTATCGACATTTTTATACCGAAGTAATATCGTGATTTTAAAGAAATAAATACGGGGTGTTAATCTTTTCTCAGAATATAATCAAACTGATGTGAAATTATGATCGAAACTAGGTACTTCCAATTACTCATACTTCGAATCTGATGATAATGGATTTTGTTGGAGATAATCTATATCTTAACATGTGAAGAGAACATTTTGTAGCCCTTTTTAAGAATATTGCGCTTACAGTGGACTTTCAGATTCGGCAGAGTCAAAGTTTACACAGTGGAGTGCTCAAAGGTAGAATTTAAACATATAAAAATATGTCGTAGTGTAGGTATAGTTTCGTCGAAATACTACTCTGGCTGCTTCGTCAATTTATATAATCGTTGTTGACAAACAAATAATATTCAAATTTAAAAATCGAGATGCGATTCGAATGTATATATATATATATATATATATATATATATATATATATATATATATATATATATATATATACATATATAATCTCTTGATAATTATTAGCAATAACAGGCTGGTTGAATCTTAAAAAACTCGATTTAATTAATAAGTTGACGTTTCATTACGATATTGGTAATTAAAAATAAATCACAGGCAACAACAATTCGAATAAATAATTAAATATTGCAAGCTGAAAATATGGCAATGATCCCAAACTACATTGTTTTATATTGTAAGTAAGTACCTTTTTTCATTTTAAAAAATTTGAAATTCTAAATAAAAATTTCATTAAAAACGGCTACTTCCATATAAACGAACTATACCGATAATTTTTGCTTTACTTGTTTAATATTTCCCAAAACTAATTTTCTTTTTTAATGTTAATTTACTCTTTCTGAGATCTCTCGGATGGAATTAATCGCCTCCGTGGCAAAGTTTGACCAAATCTCCCATACCGGAGAGTTCAAACAATAAACCACAAATAAGTGATTTTCTTCCATAACAGAGGATTTTATTATAAAAATTTCATTAAAAACGGCTACTTCCATATAAACGAACTATACCGATAATTTTTGCTTTACTTGTTTAATATTTTCCCAAAACTAATTTTCTTTTTTAATATTAATTTACTCTTTCTGAGATCTCTCGGATGGAATTAATCGCCTCCGTGGCAAAGTTTGACCAAATCTCCCATACCGGAGAGTTCAAACAATAAACCACAAATAAGTGATTTTCTTCCATAACAGAGGATTTTATTTATTAAACTATTTTCATCTCCAAATTTTCAATCCAATACTTAGCTACGCCGTTCTGATGAGGACCAAAGAATCCGAAACACGTGTCAACGGCTGCTTCCATATAAACGTACTATACCGATAATTCTACTCCACATCTTTAATGTTTTCCCATGACTAATTTCTTTGTTGTTAGATAAATAGTACCCTATTATTTTTATTTTCAAACATTACGTAGGTAAAGGTTTCTTTGGTTTCCCTTACCATCTAATGATAACTATTTTGAATGTTAATATTAGACTGAATAGCATATAATAAATAATTAGCAAGACAAAGCAGCCTTGTCTTTTTAAAAAAAAATTTCGAATCAATAAATGTCAAAGAAATTTCAATTACCAATATCGTAATGAAACGTCAACTTATTAATTAAATCGAGTTTTTTAAGATTCAACCAGCCTGTTATTGCTAATAATTATCAAGAGATTAAAAATAAATCACAGGCAACAACAATTCGAATAAATATATATATATTTTTATATATATATATATATATATATATATATATATATATATATATATATATATATATATATATATATATATATATATATATATATATATATACATATACATATATATATATATATATATATATATATATATATATATATATATATATATATATATATATATATACATATACATATATATATATATATATATATATATATATATATATATATATATATATATATATATATATATATATATATGAAGTGCACCACACCATCGAATGGAATTGTCTACGTGGAGTGCAACCCGGTTGAGAAGAAGAGTTGAAACCTACAGAAGATCGTATTTCAACATAAACTGAATTCACGAAACAAATTTCAAGCCTCTAACTCAATCTCCAGAAGCTGTGGAGTTGAGCAAATTTTCCAAAAACCTCGAAAAATTACTACGTAAAAATGGCGGCTATTTATCCAAATCTTGAAAGTTTTGTTCTGCCTCAAAAAGAATCCCAGATACCAAATTTCAGCTCATCGGCTTCGATGGGAGCCGCTGGAGATGACAATATGCACAGGGAAAAAATTAATGAAAATACAAATATCTATCTATATCTAAAAATAGAGGCGGTTGTAGGAATTCACCCATCGTAAATAATTGCACAAGTCCATCAAAATGACCGATAATTTTGCTTGACAGCGTATTGTCAAAAAACTGCATGAATTCATTTTCATTTTTGAAGAAAGAGCCCGACACCGAAGGCGAAAGAGGACTCTCTCCAAAATATGAAAATGACCGAATGCAGTTTTTCAAAGACAACACGCTGGAATGCGAAATTATCCGGTTATTTTGATGCACGAATGTAATTTGGGGGAATATTTCCCGAATAAACTTTCAACTTGTCAAACTGACGTTAGTATTTCATAAATTCTTAGCTTGTCATCAATAACTGTAATATGAACTATGCTACTATGCAATTATCGGTCTACAGTGCAATTATCGCAGGGCTATTTCGCTTTCTACAATGCAATTATCGTGAGTAATTGCACAAGTGCATCAAAATTACCGATAATTTTGCATGACAGCGTGTTGTCAAAAAACTGCATGAGTTCATTTTCATTTTTGGAGAAAGAGCCCGACACCGAAGGTGGAGGGCTCTTTCTCCAAAATATGAAAATGACCGAATGCAGTTTTTTTAAGACAACACGCTGGAATGCGAAATTATCTGGTTATTTTGATGCACGAGTGTAATTTTGGGGAATATTTCCCGAATAAACTTTTAACTTGTCAAACTGACGTTAATAATTCATAAATTATCAGCTTGTCATCAATAACCGTAATATGAACTATGCTACTATGCAATTATCGGTCTACAATGCAATTATCGCAGGGCTCTTTCGCTTTCTACAATGCAATTATCGCTGTAATTTTCGATAATTGCATTCCATTTACAAGGGATTTTTGACAGGAGGGAAATATTCGCTCTAATTTTGCGATAATTACATTCCATTTACATGAGATTTTTGACAGGAGGGAAATATTCAGTATTGATAGTAACTGATTTCTAATTGGCTATTTTTAAAAACCTGACTAAAAATACACAGGTGTAATAGGTTTAAATAATATATTTTGTCAAATAAAATTATAACCGTAATTAAAATTCCAAATACATAGTTTGTATCGAATTCTGTTATGTTAATCAAAATAGTTATAACTACAATTTCTGAAGAATTGCTGGAAGATGGATTCTAGAATATAATCTTAATAAAAACAGATACTGACAAATATAATCATTTCTTTATATCACCAAGCCAAAACTCAGTTTGACCCCAAACCTTTTCATAGGGGTTGTAAAAGCTCAAATGAACGACGTAATTATAATAGCTGCCTTAATAGATTTTTAACTAGAAACATATGTTGTCTTTGGCCTTACAAGTCGAATCTCGCCCCCAAATGAGGTAGTTGGTATACGCATCCATCTGAAGAATAAATACCCCCGCTTAGAATTTTATGTGAATGTTAAATTTAAACTGACTTTTAGGGTGTGTCATTGCAATAGCGTAAACAATTTTATTATCACTTGGAAAGGCCGTTAAACGGCAGTAAAACTCTGAATTTTTATTTTTAAACCAGACTTTAGAAAAATATCCGGGATAAATAAGTCCCTTGAATTGAATGAGGAAATGAAAATTTATTTTTATGTAGAATTCTTAGAAATATAATTAATGGTGATTTGCACAAGACATCCCTTTATTAGGGTAACTCTCATTCATGTCTAAATACATCCCCTCACTCACATACACTTATATACAGTGTGTTCCAAAATATTGGAACCACATTGAAAAATTTTGAATTAATGGTTTCTCAAAAAAATTGACCAAATTTATTATTGGCGTGCTGCTAAGCGGGAATCGACGGATATTCTAATTTCACTATAGCGTAAAGTGGTATAACTATACATATAAATATCGAATAATTTTATTGAAAAATGTTATTTGTAATTGAAAGATCCTGGCTTCATTTCATCATCTTTCCTGTTTTTTTGGACTCATATTCAAGATTTTGTTAGATTAGTTAATTACTATGACAAAGCTTTTGTCAATTTAGTAATTTCCTCCGAAAAAATTGTTGTCGATAATTCCCACTGAAATTGGGGCCAACCCATTAAGACTTTTGAAATTATTGAGTGGTAGACTGAACTGAATAACTGAGAATATATTTTAATTTCAAACAACTTTTTTCACTAACATTTTTCGATATCTTGCAGAGTGAATAGAGCGTTTAAAATATTGGCCGAATCCTGCTTAACCGCAAGCCACTGATTTTTGAGTTTTTGAGAAACTATTAGTTCAAAAGTTCTCCATATGGTACCAACATTTTGACGGACACACATATATATATATATATATATATATATATATATATATATATATATATATATATATATATATATATATATATATATAAATGGGTTATGGTTGGCAGTGCAAGGTAAATTAAATATCATCAATTCAGCTTTATTATGAATATATTAATAAACGTTTCGGAGGTCCCCTCCTTCTTCAGTATTAATTTTTACTATATATTCTGCAAAAAAACCTAGAAGTTATAGCAATCTCAACAGTTTTCCAATTTATATGTAATCTAACCTGTTTTAATCTAATACATGGTGTAAAATTGTTTGAAATTGTGTGAATTACTTCAACATATCGTTATGGTTGATTTCCATTTTCTTCTGACCATTTTGTTTTTGATTTCTTTGTACTTGTTTGTTAGTCATTCATGTCAATGTCATCTTCTGTCAAAGATCGTCCAGTGTGTTGTGTTCCGTTTGTTCTTCTTCTTCTTTTCGTTTAGGTCTTGTAAAATACTTGCGGGCTTGGTAAATACACCAAGTCCGCAACAACAGCACTCAACAAACACAAAACACTGAACAAACACGAATTTGACTACGACGAAACGAAGATTTTAACAATTGAACCTAAACTGAAACACAGAGAGATATGGGAGATGATACACATACAACGAAATTTGGAAAAAACAGTAAACGACAGACAAGACATCAAACACCTGAGCCAATTTTACATACCTTTTATAACAAGACCTAAACGAAAAGAAGAAGAAGAACAAACGGAACACAACACACTGGACGATCTTTGACAGAAGATGACATTGACATGAATGACTAACAAACAAGTACAAAGAAATCAAAAACAAAATGGTCAGAAGAAAATAGAAATCAACCATAACGATATGTTGAAGTAATTCACACAATTTCAAACAATTTTACACCATGTATTAGATTAAAACAGGTTAGATTACATATAAATTGGAAAAATGTTGAGATTGCTATAACTTCTAGGTTTTTTTGCAGAATATATAGTAAAAATTAATACTGAAGAAGGAGGGGACCTCTGAAACGTTTATTAATATATTCATAATAAAGCTGAATTGATGATATTTAATTTACCTTGCACTGCCAACCATAACCCATTTATATATAGAAAAGCAGGTACCAAGAAACCAATCAAATATATATATATATATATATATATATATATATATATATATATATATATATATATATATATATATATATATATATATATATATATATATATATAATACTATCTATATAATATATTCATGAAGAACAAAAAAACTTGACAAAATTCAAAAGGTTTAACACAAACATAAATCTAAAATTGGAACAATACTTTTTAAACAGGAGAATAAGCTAACATGGAAAAATAATGGTAAATAATAACCATAGCGATAGACTGAGCGAATTGGTTGTATCCCTGAATTTTACATCTGGTATCTAGAGGGAAATTCATGTTTAATAAATTGGATTCAGAGAGTTCCTCTCCTCTCTTCGCTGTTCTGACTTAACAATTCATAGATGTAAACAGCTTCAAAACTATTACGAAGCACTTCTTTCTTGAAATTCAGGAATTCACAGACATATGTCTAATTTTGGCAAATTCATCGTTGACTAGGGTTTTACTAATACATACCAGTTTAGAACTTCCCAGTAGTCGTATTTCCCCAAAAATAATAGACTATTGCACGATTTTCGAATTTTTTCTGTTCAAAATTAAGGTAGGTAAATTTTTGGTCAGTGGACCATTGTGCATTATTTACGGCAGTAACCCAAACAACATCTTAAACGCTTTCAACTTATGCATGCAACTGATTTCAACGGTCAATGATTCGACTACATACAAAAAACATTTCTTGTTATGTTCATGAAAAGTACAATATCTTTCAGTAGATTTCGAAGTTTCAAGAAACTTGTTCTAGCTATTTTTAATAAGCTCTTAATTTTATATCGGGCTTCAAATTATAGCAAATACAGCTACCAAAAATCTGTTTCGAAGCTCCAAGCAACCTTTTCATGCATTTACTAAATCCCCAACAGTATCCCAATTTAGAGCGGTGTTTCAAATTAGGGCACTTGACAGTATATCATATTTCCTGAGTAATTCCTCTTTTTCTTAGTATCTCTTCGTAATCCATAATAAAAATTACCTATGGGTTTATTCGAATATTGCTACATTAGTGTTTTTGACTATTCATCACATTTAGTCATGTTATTTATTCTAAGGTTCGATTATATTTGAAATATTCTTATTTTATCTAATACAAAAAAGTGGATAGTTCTTCGATAAATATTTGGGGAAAAACAAATTTTTCAAAGTAAATAAAAAATAAGACTAATTTTCTATCTTTCTCGTATTTCCTAGTTCACTTTTTTAGTATGTTCTAGATGAAATCCATAGATGGAATATTATTATTTAATTATGTGTTTCAAGTACGTTGAAAATTTCAGTTATATAATATTATTGAATGATTTACTACAAAGTAGAGTTTAATATTCAAGAGTTGCTTCCAGAGAAATTATTTTATTATACACTAGGGTTGATAAAAAAATAACAAAACAAATATGAAATGGAAAATGATAACCGGTTTGAAAATTCATTTTGACTAGTACCTAATTGTTTGCGTTGCTTGAGTTGCCTATAAATATAGGCAATCTCTAGGATTGTCACGTTTCCCTAGCTATATGGAAAAAATAATTAATTTTCCACTGTATTATTTGAAGGATATCTATAACTACACCCTACACGTATTGTTTATTTTCAATATTAAGATTTATTTTAAAATTTATATATAAATGAATAGCTTTATAATATAATTTCTCAAAGTAATTATTGGGACTAGAATTGTTCTTGTATTCTATTGTATTAATACCTATATGAAATTCTAGCTAAACAAAAGTTAATTCTCTCATATTTAATCTCAGAATGAAATCTTCAGAATTAGCGTTCTTAGGTTTTTTAAATCCATTGGAGACAAACTTATATTTTGGTTTGGAATTACTTACCTTTCTCTATCTTAGGTGTAAGTAGCGCCAGCTGTGGACGGTTGTCTGCATCATGTAGTTGCTGACTCTGCTCGCTAGGTGTCGATAGCTTCTCAGCTAAAATTGGATTCGCTGCAGCGATTGTGAATTTCAGCGACCGCATTTCAAATGAAACTGCACTCTTTTGGTGTCCGTGTGAACTACTCACAGCGACATCTGAACACGAGTTGGGGGTATTGTTGTTTTCTTCCTGCTGCAAAGTAGACATTTCATTAAAGGTGGATGCGCTATTATGTTTCCTATCGGTTCTGAATAATATCGATTATAAAGTTAATTTACGTAATAAAAATAGAACTATTTCAATATTTGACCCTTTTGTAGACATAAGATATTATTAAAATGATAAAACTCTAAGCAAATTTCCCTCAATTAAGGGAGATTGATATCTGGACTGCGCAATATAGAGGAACTGATCGAACAACAGAATACGAGCCTATTGGTCAAACTGTAATGTAATCTGATTTCGTATGCTGTTTTATGCTAAACTTGTACGTTAATAGTACAATAAAAATTGAGTGCATAATTCACTGCATTTTATTAAGCACTTCAAGTTATTCATTTCATCCAAGATACGTACAACAATTCACCAATTGGTTGAGTATTATCATAAAATTTATAATAATTAAATTCTAACTTCACAGTGATTTGTTTTAACAACTCTACATTTTCCCCAATTATTTAATAGCTTTGTCAATACTATATTGGAAAGCAATTTTCAACATACTATTTCATACTTGTTCTTTATTGCTAGATGATGATCAAAGAATTGCATAACATTTAATTCATTAACGACATCTTTGATAAAAGCCAAAATATATATCCATATTTCTGCATTTGAAACTGATTTTATCCACATTTGAGTAAGCATTTAAAAAACAAACTCAAGAATGACGAATATTCCATTTCAATTTGATCATTGTAAATGTATCTAATTTATTGTTGGTTAATGTTGAAGCTTACAAAGAGGGTCAAAGCTTTCATCTTTGTAAGATTGAAGTTTAATTTTATTCAACGCTTATCACAAAGTTTGAATAATATATTATCACTCATACTGAAAGTGAGAATTTGAATGTAGAGATTGGCTGTAGTTTCTGAATAATCCAAATACAAATGATATTAACGAATGTAGGCCATTTTGCAGATGAAAAATGACACTGGATTATGAAGCATCAATTAAAAACCATTCAACAAATTCCAAAGATCTTTTTAAATTTAAAGAAATTGAATACAAAAATGCCGATTTCTTCAATTTCGAAAATATATAATTATATACCTGAATTTAAATAAACACAAAATATCTTAATGTCATGAATCCTTACATGCATATCATTGAACAATCATTTGAATCTGCTAAGAAATGTTGCCACGTTATTTAAAATTTTTGTCAATATCATTGAACCATAATTAGGCGTTTAATTAATTCAATTTCTTTTAGTTTGTCAAAAGAACTCTTATGTCCGAAACTGGAATAATTTGTGTTGTTTTAAGATCCAATAGACTGTGAATATATTGAGGTTAGTCAATAATCCCTACTTTCAAAATGGTACGTTGTTCAATGTTATGAATCCACTAAAGTAGCACTTGGCTTGATTTCATTGAAGTTGCTATATTTACTCGACATAGATGGTTTGGGCTACTAACCCATTATCAACAGTTTTCTAACTGATTTGAAAATGCAATAATCTATTTCATTATAGTACTGCTTTAATGAGAGGTGATATCCTAAGGCCTATTTACTATACAGAGGAATACTCTGTAGAGGACTACTATTCTGAGCATTGAGTGATCGATATGACCAAATTGAATGCCACAGGCATCGGCTTAGAACAGGAAATGGAAAAAATTTTATTGTTGATAATGTAAATTTTGTGTATAATAAAAGTAATAACAGATTTTTATTGTTTGTGCACATAGAAAGGGCTATCGACCTTGGGTCCTTCAGCCTATTTTGTATATATTTTGTATGGAAACGTGGATTTAATGTGTTTATGTACTAATGCTTCAAAGAAGGATTATGTTTAGTTCTTATATTTTTCGCTTTGTCAATCAATTGTGTAATTTTAAAGGCAACAAAGCATATTTTTATTTGATTTGATTTGGGCACTAGTGGGTAGGGTTGCCAACTCTCGAAAGGAACAACCCGGGAGATATTTGAGACGTCGACTAGGGGAGAGGGTTTAAGAAATTGTCAATCAATTTTAAATTTATATTTTCGAACATCATCTAATATTTGACGGTTTTTCACCGCAAAATCATAATCATTAAAGATCGAAGTTTCGTTAGAGAGACGGTTGCGTATTATTTCAGAAAAACCGGAGAAATTATTGCAACCCGGGAGGTCGGGAGGATAACCATTATTACTGGAGTCTCCCTGGCAATCCGGGAGGGTTGGCAACCCTACTAGTGGGTAAGCCCATGGAGCTGGCCGACACTAAAGTTTCTCAAAGGTCCATTCTATTTGCCTTGTTCAATAAATGCAATATATCCGATTTATTTGAATCTATACAGTGGTTATTCTTTATGGAATATTCAGAAATTCCAGTGACTTTCCTACTTTGACGATTCATTTTTTCTGCCAGTTTCACTAGTATAAAATGCAGCATAGTCAATACATTTTAATTTTTAAAAATTTAAAAAATCTATCCTTATTATTGACCATTGACCATTTTCAAAACAGTTAGAAAACCTTGATAATAATGGATAAATAGCAAGAAACATATATGTCGAGTAAATATAACAATTTTAGTGGAATCAAACAGTCAGTGGAATCAGTTGATTTATAATAATCTCTACCATTATTTTCTTTCATAATCCATAATTATAATAACAGACTTTTCATTGAGTCCATTCATTATCAGTATCGTTTTCCAACTGAAATTTTTTGTATTAAAAACTATTTGAGATTTTCTGAATAGGCATTCTAAGTTTAGTACGAATTATTTTCAGGTTGACTGAATTCTTTGTTGTTTTTTGTTGCCTTCATTTTATCTCCGATTATTATGTTATTTAATTCATAAAATGTCATTGAAAATTTGGTTATCTACATCTATTAGCCCTAAACAACTTCCACGTCTCATTTGAGTGAAGTTAGAATGAAACATTGAGACGTATTCAAATCAAACCATGAAATTGAATTTAAATCAGACCATGAATCTTATTAAATAATTGAAAAAAATAGTATTATTACTTATGTTTTTATTTTGGGATAATTATTTTATTATTGGAAAGAATAAGTTCATGTGGAAGTACTATTAGAGTAACCAAGTTCTTATTTTTAGGATTGTGGATATGGATAACATAAAACAAAGATTTCTTTATTTCCAGCACTTACCAGCATACTTACTTTTATATAGGGCGTTGCATTGAATTCATTGAGCAGACTATCGATTTCAATGGCAGCAGTGTCTGAGAGGTGTTTGAATATGTCATCATCGTTCATCTGTCCTTCCGAAGCTGAAGGAACCAGTGAGCTGAGATCCGATTGTGACAGTTCTCCTAGAGCTGCTCCTCCGCCTCCTTGAGCGGTGTTTTGTTGTCCAACTGCCACCGAGGCATCCTGAGAATAAGTAAATAGTATAAAACACGGAAACAGCATAACTATTCAAGGATTGCTGCAAGCATGTGTTCATATCCAATTTAAATATATATATATATATATATATATATATATATATATATATATATATATATATATATATTTATATATATATATATATAAATATATATATATATATATATATATATATATATATATATATATAATCTCTTGATAATTATTAGCAATAACAGGCATGTTGAATCTCAAAAAACTCGATTTTATTAAAAAGTTGACGTTTCGCCACGACATTCGTGGCTTTATCAAAACTTTTGAAAAAATTGAAATTTCTTTGACATTTATTGATTTGAAAGAATTTGAATAGAAGAAGACTACTATGTTTCACTAAAATTTTTCGACTGTGGCCGTTCTTTGTTATTTATTACGTGCTATTCAGTCCAATATTAACATTCAAATCTGCTATTATTAGATGGTAAGGGAAACCACAGAAACCTTTACCCACGTAATGTTCGAAATAGGTTCAAATTATTTTGATTTTGAAAAGTCAAAGAATAGGGTAGTATTTATCTTTTTTTCAAAAATTTCTCATTGCGGCTGTGGCCGCCTTCAGTTGTTAATTACGTGCTATTTAGTCCAATATGAACAGACAGGTCTGTTGATATTAGATGGGAAGGGAACCACAGAAACCTTCACCCACGTAATGTACAAAATAGGTTTAAAATATTTGATTGTTGTCTTTAAAAAGACATTACTTGTAATTTTGGAGATCACATGTTCTAAACTATACTTTCTTTTTAGAAAAATTGAAAATTCTAGATGTTTAGATTTTGTCTAAGAAGATGAGTTGTTATGGTTAGAGTTTGTTTGTTGAATTATTTTGTTTTGATTTATGTTGTTTCTTAGAAAAATTACAGAATTAAATCTGCGTATATTGAACTTAAATGTTTGATATCTGTTCTATGATTTACGACTTCATTTAAATTTTTTTGAATATGTAACATTTCTAAAATTTCTCTGCGTTTTTGATCTTTTTCTATTTCTAAAATTTTTGTGCTATTAAAGTTGAAAGTATGATTCTCATTGTTTTTATGTTTTATTAGTGCTGTGGTTTGCGTTCTGGTATATTTGTGTGCTTTTAGTCTTTCTTCTAAATTTTGAAAAGTTTGTCCTATATATGATTTATTACAATTATTACAGGGTATACTATAAACAACATGCGATTTTTGCAGAAGAGGTGTTTTACTTTTTAATTTAGAATATATTTGTTTTATTTGATTTTGCTAATAATTATCAAGAGATTAGAAATAGTTCACAGGCAACAACAATTCGAATGAATAATTATATATATATATATATATATATATATATATATATATATATATATATATCTATATATTTATATATATATATATATATATATATATATATATATATATATATATATATATATATATATATATATATATATATATATATCCATATATTTATATATATATATATATATATATATATATATATATATATATATTTATATATATATATATATATATATATATATCTATATATTTATATATATATATATATATATACCTATATATATATATTTATATATATATATATATATATATATATATATATATATATATATATATATATATATATATATATATATATATACGTTATCTGCGTGAAAAAACAGATTTAGAACCACGTCACCAAATTTATTGAGGGGAAACGTGTTTTACGTAAAACTGGACTCCACTCCTTCAATCTCCTAACCCCTAGAGCTACCACCCCAAAATTTTTAATTAAAGGGCTGTTTAATCTCTACATTTTGCCGTCATATTTTTAGAATTTGACCTCATTGTTGCATAATATCACCCATCTCAATGTTTACAAATGCTTTTTTCTCACTAAACACACCTACTTGATTACCTACCTTTCTATGACATTCCAGAACTAATTTGATTATCACTTTTTAGGACAAGTACTAGTTACCGGTTACCGTTCCTCAGTCTGTCTGTCACTGTCTGTCAGATATTAAACAGCCCTCTAACATGATGGGTTTATTCGCGTTGGGCGCTTATACCCTTTAAGCGCTCACGCTTAGAAGCACATATTATTGGCGTTCGTGTTGGCCTACTAGCGCTTAGAGACGCTCACGCTTTGGCTTTGAGCATTAAAGATCTTCTTTTTACGCTTAAGTAGGCAAAAGCCCGATAGTTCACGCAAATACTGTGCTTTAACATTTCCCTACAAATTCATTAATTATCGACAACAAAAGTTAGGTTAGCTTACGCTTAGTGTTAAGCGTTTGTGAGCGCGAGTCGACCACAGAGAACGAAGCTTATAAGCGCTTAAAGCGTGTAAGCGCCCAACGCGAATGCACCCGTGTATCACTCGACCCGCTCTCGACATTTAATTGGCAGGCTTGGAGGAAATATGGATTTCGCTGCGCGACCGAATTGAAAAAAAGTGAGACTAATACAGTAAGAAAAACATATAACGGAAGTGCAACGCGCATGCGTAATTGTTTCTTCATCTTTCTCCTTATGCCACGACATATACGTGAAATTCTTATCCAAGCACGTGGTGTATACTCACATTATAAATTCATTTTATAAGTAAATAAACACGTTCATTTTCGTATAGTTTGTAAATCTTCAATAGGATATTGAATATAGTAACAATGGCATGTGAATTAACAAGTGAGTTAAATGAAATTGGCAGTGATAATAGTGGAAAATTAATTAGCGAAATAAAATTAAATACGTAAGTATAAGTTTACAAATAAAGTTAATGTACATGGTTAATATTGTTTGTCTACGACTGTACTATAAATTATTCATTATACGTGTGCTTCCTGAAGTATAATTATACCTATTATTCACTAGTGTGTATAATGGTTTATTATACACTGCATGACGTCACACTCGAAACGTATGTCCAAACTTGAGACTATCATTCACATTGTTAGGATAGTATTGTTACTTTTAGGCCAATTATTAGACTAATATTTAATATAATGCCCAACTTATTGAATATTTACTCTAATAAATTATCTATTTCATTTTTATCAGAATGAAAGAAAGGAATAGAATCGATGTCAAGTGAAATAGTTGACGTTTACGTGATTATGCAGTTTTCAGTGAACACAGAAAATGTTATGTCAACGCTTTTGATAACTATTTTTATTGTTGAAAATGCAGATTATTACTAATTTTTTCGAGGAAGTCGTGGACAAAGTATAGTATTCTACTCGCACAAAATTACAATTTTTCACTCGGGTGAATTGCGACACTCGCTTGCAGCTCGTGTCGCAAACTTCACCCTCGTGAAAAATAGCAATCATTTTGTGCTCGTTGAATAATATACTATTATATACAACTTACATGTGTACATAATATATATTTCACACTCTCAGTACATTATTTCTTTAATTATTATTATTATTATATTAATAATTATATTATGTCGAATCCGAAGGAACTTCGTTCCTACCTGGTGTCCCATGACACCACATCTTTTTTCTTTGTACAAACCTGTAAGCACGAGGACAAGTCTACCATCTTTCCATCGTGATCGGAACTCCATAGCAGATCGTTGTCGATAAAGGGCATTGCCAGAGATATGGGCGACTGGGCCCCCAGTACGTTGGTCCCCGCCACGGTGCGGCTGGGGGACGCCTAAGGTATAGAGTATATTGGGAGCACCCGGCTAATGTTTCTAGTTTAACCAATGTCCCAGAGGGTGTTGTGAGTCAGTAGCAATTTCACAGGAAATCTAAGAAACAAAATAATAATTAAATATTTGTTGAAATCACATGAATAATTCCTTATTTTTCAAAGAAACATTGATAATATTTTAATTAATTCAGTATCATTTCAATTTAAGTAGATGTGAGTTGAAAAAAACATGAGTACCTACATACCCAAAATCATCTTCTGAAGAATGATAAATTTCTCTTGTCTTCTAACATTGTTTACTTTTATAAAGTGAAATAAAATAAAAATTGGTATTTTATTCGAAAAATCGAAATTAATCAAACAAATTGGAGCTAGGCATGAAATGTTTGTGCCAAATGTCTTCCGGCAGATGGCGCTGTGGTGTCTTCTCAATTTGCAGGTACGAGATAAATGATCTGGATGGTTACCACATCCGAGGGATGGACAATGCTGAAGATTCTATTGTTGCTGTTGGCTATCTTGATGATTCTAACATTCACCGCTTAAGAATGAATGGAAGAATTTCGTTGGCGATGAGATTCTTGGAGACTGCTCCACTAGGAGATTTTTTTGATGAATTTCGATTTTTGAATAAAGCTCTATTAAATAAAATTTTATAGTTTCATATATATATATATATATATATATATATATATATATATATATATATATATATATATATATATATTTATATATATATATATATATATATATTTATATATATATATATATATATTTATATATATATATATATATATATATATATATATATATATATATATATATATATATATATATATATATATATATATAGGGGCCGTTCAAGTATTACGTAAGCAGATTTATTAAGCAAAGCTGTTACCCCCTCTCCCATGCTTGCATAAACATTGGTACGTATATGAATTTTTCTTTTAATGTATTCTGTTTTTTATCGATTCGTGAGCAGCAGTTATGAAATAGGCTCAGGATAGAGGACTTTAACGCACATAATATTCATTTAAACAAACTTCATTGACACAATATTCAACATAGAGTAAGGTACAAATATTATAATCTAATTGAGTACTATTACGAACAAAACAAATTTCTTATATAGGTATACATATCAATTCCAATTAAGAGTCTTCAGTCCATGACACCCGAATCCATGATTCTAAGTTTTCGATGACATAAGATGTTTGTTGCACTATGTTGTGTATCTGCTCACTTTTATCCGATTTTGGAATGTCTACATCGTTCTCATCAAGCCATTTAACATCTTGGTGAACTAAATTTTAAAAATGCACATCAGTTCATTAGCACGACGTGCAGCCACTCTTATAGGCCTAATTTTCATATCAGTGTGAGTGTTTACTTTTTTATGGATCATCTTGATGTGACAATTTAGTGACTAAATGAAAACATGATGAAGACCACACGTTTTGCATGTTCGACTTGATAGCTTCAATTTTACTGTCGGGCAAAAATAGGCATTTGTAGGAAATCTTAAACAATTCAATTTTGGCGAAAGAGGATCAACGGTAACACAAACATTAAGTTGCTTTGCTTTGCTTTGCTTACAACACGTCAAACGTACCGAACCGTAGATTGACGGAAGAAATTTTGACAAGTGAGTAGCGGGCGGTAATTCCCTCACTCGCTTCTAAGCGAGTACCTAAACGTATTCATTATCCCCCTGAATATGCGATTACTTTTCAAGCATAGACAATGTGTGGGTTGCCAATGAGTGAAAAAAAATAACTACTGCTGACCATCCCGACACCCACCCCCCATGTCATCAAATATAAGCAAAGCAAAGACCCCCAATCCCCCTATAGTGCTTACATAATATTGAACGGCCCCTATATATATATATATATATATATATATATATATATATATATATATATATATATATATATATATATATATATATATAGCATTATTTCAGTTAAAAAACAACTTCTGAACTGGTTTTACAAAATGACGATACTTCTGTTATCTAAATTCTTCAAACCTACCTCGATATATAATGATGAAAGGATGTCCTCTTCGGATACATGAATTTTGTATTACTTCAATCCTGAAATGAGAAAGTAGCTGTTAGATGAGTTTAATGAAACGAGTAAATTGAATAATTCATAACCAGTAATATTTTCTACATGTTTCTCTATTTGAATTTCACATGAATTCATTTAATAGATAGGTACTAATATTCCATTTTTCAAGTACGTTTTTTACAGCGAATAAGATAAAATCTTCAATAATAATAACAAAACATATATATATATATATATATATATATATATATATATATATATATATTCATGATAGAATTTAAAAAAAATTCTTTTCTTAGAATTCATTGTAGTGAGGTTTCTAGGATGTTATTTACAGTTAAAGTTATTTTAAAACTATTAACAACATCGATTTTCACTCAAATTTCAGGCAAGCTAGGTTCTCAAGTAATATCAGATCTATTAATTTTAGATAGTTTCAGTTAACTATGTTCGGCTTACATTTACCTAAACTCTTCCAGTTTTTTCAATAAACGGAAGAAAAGACAACTTTAATAAAATCAATTCATTTGTTCATCGGATTCGAACCCAAAATTATACGGTTGAATAGAATGCATATGTACTACAGTCCCGTATTAGATGAAATCTAGATGACAACGAAATCCATTCATGATTTTAGTTTATTGTTTAGGTTTTAGACAACAAAAAGACCGACAGTACATTACGGTTTTATATACAAACTTATTTTAGCAATATAATATTAGTATCTAGTGAAGTGAGGATTTCATAGTACACTATTTTATTCTATTTACTACCTACACCCACTTACATATTATTTAAATTGAATTAAATAACATTGTAATTGAGTTAGTATAGGTATGTTCTAAAATTGTGTTACTACGTTGTAGGCTCTGTGGTTGCAATACACTTTGAATTTGTATAAAAAAAATTATTTGATGTATCATATAGATACTAAATTTCAATTTGGTTCGGATTTATTTGAATTGAATTAATATATGTATGAAACTCAAGATGTGTTTCCAGGGCCGGATTAACCCTGTCCGGGCCCCTAGGCAACAACCATGTCCGGGCCCCAGGTCCTTTCAAGTTGATAAAAGGATGTAAGTTACTTCCAAATTATCGACTCCAGGAGCCTGTTACTTCAAAGTCTTATGCGATATTGCGACAACATGGTTACTTTGACTTGATGCTGCAGCATCACATTCCCTGACTCGTTAGCTTTATTGAAATGGTCTTAATGAACAGGTTATAGATAAGTGATGAATGATGATCCAGGTTGCATGATGGGTTAGAAAAGATAAATGAGACGTTACGTGGTTATTTTAAATTTGATCTTGTTAAACGCAATAAAATATAATAAACTGAAGAAAACAGTTTTGTGAAGTACAAATTGGAAAAAGTCAACTTCCAAGATATTTATTGTTTTTGTACAGTACAGTAAGTTCAAATATTAACTCTTCTAACTTTTTTTAGAAACAAAATCGTTTAAAACATCTTGAATGTTGACCCTTTATAATACATCATTTTCAATGACCATTATCGACAATGAATTCAAACGGTTCTGAGACATTTTCGAACGAAGACAGTTTATTAGTTCTACTACTAGATGGTTCTGTATGTATGAAGTAGTTCATCAATTAACAACATGCGTCGAAAGATAGCAATAATATTTTTGAGGAATTTCATACAGATTTTCAAATAAAATTTTCATTCCATGAAATTTTTTTTCTTGGTGCGTGCACGGGCCCCTAGTCGATGCGGGGTCCCCAGGCAGTTGCCTACTCTGCCTAATGGTTAATAAGTTCACAATAAACTTCACAACAGTGTGAAATTAAAAGGTGAGTAGCACTATAATAGCTGTCCAATACACATTTCAAGTTGATGAATTTAAAAAAATTCAATATTAGCTAAGCAGAAAACCGAGACATGGCAAGTTGTCTGCGAGACAAAAAAGTTTGTAGACCTCATTATAGTTTCATTTTTTATACAAGTGTCAGAAAATAGGAGAAATGACTCACAAAATACAAAAATTAATAGAAAAAGAGAGAAAAATATCTTCGTTTTTTGCTGATACAATATGAAAACTGAAAAGCAGAAATATATAGTAATAATTATACGAAATATCACAAATGTGATTATTTATCACATCAAAAATATTTACACAAAAAATCATTTCACTAAATGAACATTTAAGATTATTTTTAAACTAAATAACATTGTATTTTCTATACAATGATAACACTTTCAATCATTCATTAATTTGTCTTCATATAAAGATACTAATTAACTATGAATAGTACTTGAAAAATAATATATGAAAAGATACTAATTAATCAACTTTCACTCATACATTCTCCTCAAAACAAACGGTTTTTCTTAATTTCCGGAAGTGGCGATGCAAGTGCTGTCTCCACACTATCTACGAAAGTGCAAGTAACGAGATCAATTCATTGATGCCAGGATGAATTCATTGAAAGAAAAGCGAAACAATGAGTACAAAACTATCATGTAGAGTTTATTGACTCGACAGTTGTTTATTTTCCATTTCCTTCAACTTTCTCCTCAGGAAGCAAACGAACTGCTAATTGATGAAATATCCAGTGAAAGTGATGCACTCCATAATTATGAGAAAATATAAATCCTTCCTGATTAGTACGAATATTACATTACTATTACCATAAAACTCGGTTTAATTATAATGAATGGAAAACGCTACAAGTGTAGCGTATAATTCTTGGTAGGTATCTACTCTTCCATTTTATTGTTCACAATTAGTCGTGGAATTGTGTACTGAATTGCAAACGAATGTTATTGAGACATTAATATCAAGAAATTTTTATTTTGTTTCTGAAAGTAAATCTTATTATTTTACGAAAATTATGTGCGTCTTGAGTGAGATTTTATGCTCCTTGAAATTGTTATTGCTTATATGCAATGAACAAAAGTAATGCGACCATAAAATATTTCATTAAATGAATGTTTTTTTGTTCCTATATTCCACCTCATTATGACTGCATATATCTATATATATTCTTTATAATTTAAAATTACAATTTTCAAATTGAAAGATATGTAAATTATTTGAGAGAAAAATATTTCTGTCTTTGTATGTACGTATCACAAATTTAACTCTACATTATTTTAATTACGGTCCATTATGGTGTGCCTTTTTAATGAATGCGTATGTCAAATACCTGCATTTCTAAATATAAATCGAGGAATAAATAATTTAGTGAACTTCACATAATTAAATATAGGTAATTATTAAATGCAATTTATGCCAATTAATTGGAGACATATTATGTTAATGAGGTTCCTGACATCTAGCGGACTGTGTTACATCCAGTAATATTTATGGGTACTCAATGTCAATGCCTGCCTTCTAGAACATCGATAATTTTGCACGGATCCGTAAGATGGCGCCACGGAATGTGAATTGTGAACTATACAGAAACCGCGCAATAAGAATGGATTGAAAATTGAAATTTTAGGTTATGATCACCAGTTCGTAATGTCTAGTGATGCAAAAGAGAATGACGAAAGAAAAGAAGGTGATTCAAATATTGAATATGACGAACGCATTGACTTTTTCAGTGATAAATTTGATCCACTGTTCGCTTTGTCAGTTAAAACAATTGCGATACCTATCTGTAATGCAAAGACATACGATAACTTGAGTGCATACCACCGTGCGCAACAAAAACAAACCTCATCTGTGGAGCAGGCGCAGAAAGTGAAAACAAAAGAGAATTTAACGGAATCGAAAACTGTAGAAGCGGGAACGTCAGGACGTCGGTTCTTGCCCCATCAAAGTAAGTAAACTTTTAGAATATTTTGAATTGAAATAACATTTGAATGCATATTTATAAATCAAAACGTGGACGAAATATTTTTTCGTTTGAAATAATAGTGGCACTAACAACAAATAGAATGAAAAGACAGATGGAAAATACTTCAAAAGGAACATATTTTTAATCATCATTTCATAGTTCAGAGTAATTGCAATGAATCCATTTTTCTTAAGAATGGAATACGACAATAAAAAAACCTAGTGAGCAGTGAAGCTCCATAAATAATTCGCAATTTTGCGACCATAGGGTTGAAACTTTGTAGGTATACCTAGTTAGTTTCGTATGATATCTTGAATGGTATTTATTTCGATTTAAATTGGTTGGACGCATTTTTTTTTGAATTTGGAACAAAAATCAAAATTGAACCAATAAATTTTTTAAACTGGATACGTTATGAAAACCTGGTTTTTTAATGCAGCTGGCTGCGATAGAGTTTTTTGAAGATATACTTATTTCTATTATAGAAAAACCTATAGACCAGGACCTAACAGCGTCGAGCATGAAAATGCATGTTGCCAGCAGGGAATGTGATGTAATCAGGCATCAGGGGTTGGGTAATTTGTGCTGAGATACACTCTGAAATTCGGCCCTAACTTGCCAAAAGATAGTCGTAGGAAGCCTAAATTAGTGTCATATAGTTCAGATTTTAGTCATCGCCTATTACTTATTATTCAACATTATTTGAAAAAACTTATTGTTCACAAGAGAAACATGGTCAAAATTGAGGATTGCTACCAAACTTCTCGACAATGCTTCAAAATCCCTAATTTAAACATTGAGTAAATGTCGCAATTTGGCAAAAATCAATTTTAGGAAACTCAAGTCGTCTAGATTCTAGTTTTCTACTACATTGTTCATATGACATATTTCAAAAAGACTCAATATTTTCCCAAAGCGAACGATTTGTAAGCGATAAGTTTTTTCAAAAAATGTTGAATGAGTGAATTATGTTGTGAATCTAAACAATTTGAGGCCAATACTAGTACCCTTCCACTAATGTTCCTCAGTTACGGCGGATTTCTGGAAAGCGTCTCAGCATAACCTTGCCACCAGCGTTGCCAGACATCCCAATTCTGACGGACGTCCCGATTTTTAGCAAAACATTAAATGTCCTGCGCGGGACATCTCAGTCCTGCTGTACGGGGATTACTTGAAATTTCTGTCCATCGGAGGATAAGTATTTAAAAACTTTCAATTATATACGATTTTCTAGAATGTCTCGTTTTCCCCTAAGGAATCCCGTTTTTTTTCTCGAAAAGATTCAAGATCCCGCGTTTCCTGAAAAAAATCTGGCAACGCTGCTTCCTCCCTCTCACGCCTTATAGCACATTCGCGTTTAGGAAATTTTGCAAGAAGAACTGCTGTAAGCTCTTGGTTCACTTCTTTCATCAAGAAATATTGAATTTTCTGATTCTTACAATAATAGGGAGTGAAGAATGAACACACACTCATATTTTGAATTCATGAGCAATTTCATTTTAGTTCAATTATCAAATTTATGAATTTCTGCGTCTATTTAGACATAATGTAGATTAGAATCAACATTCATGCTCATATTTGAATTTATGTTGGGGAAACATCTAAATGGAGTTTACAATGTGGAGAGTAGAGTGGTATTTGAGGCAAGATACACTTTTCCTAGATTATTGACATAACCTCATTTTTTTGAAACAATTCAAGTCTGACGTAGAATTTTGTATTTTCTGAGGCGTTAAAATTTGATGTTAATAATTATTCCCCTTTATGAGTTGATGCAATAATCTTTGAATGATTATTTTGTCTATTTGCTGATTTTTCAAGGTAAGCTTGGTTGAAGCTGTGCAAACAGTTTCTCAAACTTAAATGGTAAATAAACTTTAGCAATAAATTTGCTTTAATGCAAATTTGAATCTGAGAATAGTTGAGAATAGTTACGACATTAACAATTGATAATAATGATACAATTGGAACAATTATAAGTAATAAACTTTTCGGTACTATGATATGAATTGTTGCATTTGTTTCTTCCAAACGACCTTAACTCTTGCTTCTTCTTAATAGCATTCAGGTAAATGCCCGAGGTTCAGAATACCAAACAAGATTTTCATCTCAAATTACCAAAATTTCAAGAATAACTATTTGATACATAGAAATTTTCCTTCGAACCATAACTTGAAGTATTTAACATTAATATGATAATCGTCTCAGCTCAAAGAAAACATTCAACTTTTTCGATCTTATTAGATATTATCAATTTTGTTTACTTGAACTGCTTTGCCACAATTTTTTAATTTTCTACTAAAATTTGTGCAAAACAATATTGAGACCTATTGAAATCTCGAAAAATGAAAAAAGCATAGAGTTGCGAATTTCCATCTCGAGTTTTGAAACGCAACTAAAGTTATTATGACGACTCACATCGACCCATGTTAGAATACTGATGAGATCAAACAAGGTCGAAACAGCTGTCTGTTTTTCTTATTATCTACTTTTGTGGCATGACTGTAGAATGATCAATGTTGAAACTAATATAGACACTTTACTTAGAAGGTTATCTGATGACTCTTAGTTATTCTTCTTGTTATATATGAATATTCAGCTTGCTGATGTTTGTGTCAACTAATCTCTGCATTTTTACGAACATAGGCTCCTTCAAAACGTTGGGCGGGTCGCTAGGTTCATAGGTTGGTCGCTAGAGCTTTTTTCTTATTGTTGTCTCGTAATTTCTACTTTTAGTTTTATTTTTAGAATTGCGTTAGTGCATATTATTTCCACATCATAAGGGGGCATCCATTAATTACGTGAGGTGTTTGCGGGGGGGGGGGGTAGAGTGTCGAGGAAAATCTCACTCAATCTCACGTGGGGATATCTCATCAAATATGACATCAATTTTTAAAATGTTTTTCCACTAAAATATAACTAAATTATTCATACAAATATTCATCCCGGTTTAATTATGCACTGATGGAAGAATTTATTAACTATAAATAAATTCATTTGTTTGGAAACAATTTATTCATTTATTAAATATGAAAAAGTATTTTTCTACATTATTTGTTAACTATTGATAAATATTTATTAACACTAAATACTTTTTTTGGAGTAAATATATCTTCTTTATTTATTAATATATAATATATTATTCATGAAAAAAAATGCCATAACCTTTTATAATAAACATACGATGCACTAACAATTTTCACTGAAAATTATTTGGACTTATTACAACCATTGTTTTATTATTAACTTAATTTTTTTCACATTTTTATAAAATATTACTGATTTACTTGAACTAATAGAATTAGCGTCATTCACGT
This sequence comes from Cynegetis impunctata, assembly GCA_030704885.1. NCBI lineage: Eukaryota > Metazoa > Arthropoda > Insecta > Coleoptera > Coccinellidae > Cynegetis > Cynegetis impunctata. The sequence continues at coordinate 1,668,821 of JARQZK010004335.1, forward strand.
GAGATTCGGAGAGGGTAAGAGGGGGCCGAGCAAGAACTCACGACATCTCATCAAGGTGGAGGGGAAGTCAAAAAATCGCCAAAATTATCTCACGTAATTAATGGATGGGAAGTATTGTAACGGACCAAAAAATTTCGGCCTAAAATGTTCGAAAACCTGTAGAAAAACTAAATTGAGAAAGAAAATTTCTTTCGTTCGGTCTGTCTGTTAGTTCCCTCGATAACTTTTGAAATAATTGAGCTATTAACTTCAAATTTGTTTACACATTGTCTGAGCCAATTTTGTCGAGGGAAAGGTGTTGAAATAAGATGTTAATTAACAAATTTTTTCATTAAAAACCGAGTAATATGTCGTTTTATGGTTTTTTTAGTATACAGATTTCGATTTTATGATCTGACATTTCAACACAAACAAGTGATGGGGGTAAAAAAACGGTATTTGAAAAAGTTAAATACTGACAGTAACAGTGATGTAGAAGTAATACTTCAACTTGTAGCAATTTTTTAATTGGGTGCTGCTGTATTGTATTGTAACCAAATTACAAATTTAGTTTTTTTTTCAAACCAAAAAAGGAAAATTTACACAGCTTATCGGATATTAATCCACCATCCGCATGTTCATAACATTAAAACTAACCATCGATAACATCCACAACATTATTTTCTTCTGTAATAGGTGGAATATTAATCATAGTCTTAAATATTGTGGTTAATGTGTTTTTGAAGACTGATATTAAGAATATATTTTGTATATCATCTTGGTCAGGGTTTCTGTGGTTTCCTTCACCATCTAATATTAGCAAACCTAAACTGCTGATATTGAACTGAAAAGCACCTAATTAGCAACTGAATACTGACAGAGTCGAGAACACAAATGACATACGTGAGGAGGACTAAATTAAGTTTGATCTGATTCGTACTGCATTTTAATTCAAAATATCAGATTTTGAATTCCTCATGAGGAATATATACTTAGTATATATATATATATATATATATATATATATATATATATATATATATATATACATATATATATATATATATATATATATATATATATATATATATATATATATATATATATATATATATATATATATATATATATATATATATAATTGGCATTATTATCGTTTTGCAACTTTATTGCCTATTTCGTTAAAATAAACGATACAGAAACAATGAATGTGTATATCAATGAATCGTTATTGCAATATTTTGGCCATCAAACCGACTATACTACATTCTATCAAATTGTTATTTTTTTTTTATCTCAAGGGACCTACAGTTTAACGCCGGTTCCGAATGGCCAATGGGCTTGGAACTAAGTCATTACCCAACAGTTTATCATATTTAGAACCTCTTAATTTCATGGGATATACACAGCACCCAAGATCAAGGTGGGACTCGAATCTACAATCCTCGATTTACAAGCGATACACCCTACCGCAGGGTTTACCGAGGCCGTATATCAAGTTATATTTGTGCTGAAACAAGGTATAAGAAGACCTCGGTGCAAGAAGGGGACAGCTCTACTTTTTGCTGGTTTTCTGTTTTTTATTGACATATATGAAGATAAATATTATCTCTGTTTTTGTGGAAGAACGATACAGCTCTAACCAATATTGCCAAAATTGAAGGAAAGGAGTTGTCACAGTCTGTGTTTCAGAGGAAGAATAGGACATCTCCCGGGAGCAGTCTCATTCTTGTGCCGTTTCAAGCGCTCGAGTACATAAAGCAAACATGCAACCTACTTCACTATTTTCAAAGTATATGATTGTTTCTATCACTATTCTCTTATTTTCTTTCACCAAAGAAACCAATAAGAACACATCTAGAGCAAAAACGGAACAACTCCAGTACATAAACCTTATATTATATTACGAATAATTTGTTTTCGTAATAGTTATTTATGTACCAAGTGCGTTATATAGATCATAACGCTCGATTGGCGTTAGGACTAGTAACGCACGTGGTGCATACAAGATTTTATTTTTCACGAAAAAATTATTTTATTATGATAAAAAATCGATTTTAAAATCGGTTCATTGCTCCTATACTTTCCATTTTCCTTCTCATAGTAGGTATATCATTTGTTGATATTTTGACGTTTGCGAATATTTTTATCATCATATTTAGTGAATGTCATTGCTGCTTTCTTTGTGTAGTCTTATAGAAATAATGGTAATGAAAATGAATTTACCCAAGAATAGCATAGAAAATGCAGCCAAAGCTGCGAATAATTAATTGCCGGAGAAATCCAGAGTCGTATACGACAAGGATTATGAAGTATTTAATCAATGCTTCAGTTGTCCTCGTACAATGAGCGGGCGTTATGATCCATGGTGCCCGTCCATTACGCCCTAGGGTATAATGAGTGTATTTATAGCAACCGTATCTAAGGTAAAATCAACAAATAATATACAAGTGAAAAATAAAATATCATTGAATCCACTTTTCAAGTGACAAAGTCTGAAATAATGCGAAATATAAAAATGAAATCTTCAAAAATAAATTTTTGAAACGTTTTTTTTTTGTTTCTGAAATGTTTTGAAAAATGGTGTTGGCTTCTTGCACCGAGGTCTTTGTTATTTCATGTTTACCATCAATGCTCATGGAATTCTGTTAATGAAACACAAATTGAAAGTGAAATTGATAATGGGATATGCATACAACATTTAACGCGTATGGTTTCAGACCTTGATATCAGTTACAATAAACACTCCGATAATTATTGAACGAGGACATGCTCTCAAATATGTTCCAGATAAATTTCGTAAAGCACGAAATATGTGTATTAGATTATTAGTTTTGTTAATTAACTGAAAGTATATATTTTAACTTTTACATCTCGGTAATATCGACGTTTCCTGTCATTAACTCTAGGATTAGTTTTGAAGTGTATATCGCTGTACATCACACACATCAGGTTCGTTAACCCCATACAAAATGTTTTATATATATATATATATATATATATATATATATATATATATATATATATATATATATATATATATATATATATCGTAGGAATATAGAGATTATTATCGCTTTTATTAATGGAAATTAACTTTCTATTTAAGTCTAATATGTTACTGAAGCTAGATAACAATAAATTTTTGCATGGAAATCATTTATTTGTAGTCTTATTTTTTCTCTGGCAAATGAGGAAATCTCAACAGAAAATGAAAGTTATAAAGCTATAGTTCCACCGGAGAAAAATGAAGGAACATTTTGTTGCTGAATGTTTCTCCTTGTTGCCAAAAGTAGAAACTTATGGCAACATACGTAGGCTTCTTGTTTCCATCGATGGAGCAACTAAAATTGTCAATAGTTGCATATTGTTTAATAGAAACAATCAAAATTTGTTGCCGAGACATAGAGAACTTTTGAGGAACATTTAGGAACATTTTAGAATATTTACGGAAACAAGCAACAGCAACAAAAATGCTCCTCAATGTTCCTCCGGTGGAAAAATAGGTATATACACTGGCCAGCAAAATTAACGCACCACTAAAATTTGGGTCAATTTCGAAGTTAATTTTCTCGCGAACTGCTGAATCGATTTAGATAAAAAAAATTTTCAATGTACCTTAAATCTTCAGAAATGACGTTATGCAAAGAGAGAAAATTTAAATTCGGGTTTTAGGCATATACTGGGTGTTTGAAGAAAAACTAGTAAAATGCACAACTTTTGTCATATTCTGTGGGAATTCCCATCAACAGTATTAGGTGTCTCTCTAAGTCAAAATATAGCCCCATCTTTTACAAGCATTTTGTTTTTTTATTCACGTTTTTATCTCACATGATAAATGAAATACGGAATTTAATGTCGAAAAAAGACTTAAAGACTTCAATTTGCTAGGGAACATGTGAACTGGACTGCTGAAGATTGGGAACGAGTTTTGTTCACTGATGAGACGAGGTTTTATCTCTACAGCAAGGACCGAAGCTCAGAAATTATTCGACAGCCAAACGAACGTTATTCACAAAATAATATTCGCTAAACCGAATTATTTAATGGATGCTCTGTGATGTTTTGGGGCGGAATTTCTTTGGCAGCTCGTACAGACATCATGTCCTTGCATGGAGCACCTTTAAATAGCGAAAAGTACATTGACGAAATTTTGTCAGAGCATGTGGTCCCTATGGCTGGTTATCTTGGAGATAATTTTATACTAATGCAAGATAATGCCAGACCACATACTGCGAAAATAGAACTAAATTAACCAGAACATTTATGGGATCTAATGAAAGGCAGCTTAGAGATCATCAATCCCCACCTGCCTCATTGAATGATGTAGAAAACATTATGAGGGAAATATGGACAAATATAGATCAAGCAAAAATTAGACGTCTGGTTCAAAATATGGGTCGTCGATGTCAATCAGTTATAAGGAATAGGGGAGAAAACACTGTTGACTTTTTATTTTAATGTTTAAGATTTTATTTCAAATTTTTTTAAAATGAATTTTAGTTGTTACGTTTTACATTAAATTCCGTATTTCATTTAATAAGCACGATAAAAAAGTGAATAAAAAAACAAAATGCTTGTAAAAGATGGGGCTACACCCAGTATATGCCTAAAACTCGAATTTAAATTTCCTCTCTTTGCATAACGTCATTTCTGAAGATTTAAGCTACATTGAAAAAAATTTTATCTAAATCGATTCAGCAGTTCGCGAGAAAATTAACTTTGAAATTGACCCAAATGTTAGTGGTGCGTTAATTTTGCTGGCCAGTGTATTTATTCGTTTTCGTACTTCACTGCACACTGAAAATCTGCGACACGAATGTTTACTAGTTGCGTTCTCGATACGTTTTCACTGCGATCCGATAGCAAGACGGATTTTTTCACAAATGTCTCCTATTTTCTTTTGAAGTTCACCGCTCAAAATGGAAACCGGCGACAAGTAGGAACAGTGAACATTTGTTGCCGAAAAATAAAGAAATTTAAGGAACATTCAGAAACATTTAGGGAAACACGGAACAGCAACAAAAATGTTCCTCCGGTGGAATCGTAGCTTGAAGGGTGACAAGTAGAAACAGTCAACATTTGTCGCCGAAACATAAAGAAATTTTAGGGAACATTTTGAAACATTTGGGAACATTTTCGGAAACACAAATGATCCACAATGTTTCTCGTTGTTCCTCCCGTGGAACTGTAGCTTTATGAGAATTGGGTTATTGAAAAAAAATTTTTGGGATAAATGGAAGGAACAATATGAGGAACATTTTTGTTGCAGTTGCTTGTTTCCGTAAATGTTCCAAAATGTTCCTTAAAATTTCTTTATGTTTCGGCAACAAATGTTGATTGTTTCAACTAAACGATATGCAACTATTAACAATTTCAGTTGCTTCAGTGGAAACAAGAAATTTACGTATGTTGCCATAAGTTTCTACCTATGGCAACAAAGAGAAACATTTAGCAACAAAATATTCCTCAATGTGCCTCCGGTGACCGTAGCTTTACGAAAACCGATGAAGAAGTAAATAGAATCTCTAGATACAACTTGAGGAAGTAAAAGTGAGTACTCCTTCCCCACAAATATAAATATAAAGCCGCCCACGTCACAATCCGATACTCCCAAAAGAATGCACTATAAAATGCAGATACTGTGAAACACGCATCCTCACATCGTGCACATGGCCGGGATTCATTCAGATTTTGGCATAAGCGTATAAATAGCCGCGGTTACGTAACGTCTAACGTGAAACAATCGACAGGAAGGCCGGCTAGTGCCAAGTCTGCCACTCGAGGCCAATGCACCCGCTCGCAGACGGTCTTTCTCTGCACCGCACCGACGCTGAGGCACTATCCCGAGCCAGCTTCGCAACGGACGAACGAAAGTCAGTGTTGCCAATTTAGCGACTTTGTCGATAGATCTAGCGATATTTCGTTTTCTACAGCGACTTGAATTATGTGTCTAGAGACAAAAAAAATCTAGCGACTTTTCTAACGACTTCTAGAGTTTAAATAAAACAATAAATAATTATTTCCGTCGACCTCTAAATAAAAGCTTACTTTAACGTACACGAAATTGATCATTAATGATCCATTCTAATGTGCAATTTCTCCTATTTTAATGTATGATTGTCATGGGCAGCCAAACACAGAAGTATTCAGCACGGAATAGTTGAATTATTCTGTATCTGTACTGTTATTCCACAGAGAAAAGGAGTTCATAATTCAAATCGAAAAATTTAATTCTATACAAAACAAAGTAGAAACTGCGGAAAAAATTTTATGCAATAATCATACGAAATTAATTAACACTTCAGCTTCCACCAGTTCCACATATTCCTTATCGGATATTGTAGGTAATATTAACTATTCAGAATGTCACATGTCTAATATTCCATCTATGAATTTCTCAAATTGTTCCATCGGGAGCATAAATATAAATATATCGAAATGAACATAGAAATTTATATTGTGTCAAGTGTATCTGTTAAGCAAAATAAAAATTTATTTCAATCAAGAATTTATACTCAATTCATGATGAGTTCGACGGAAAAATCTTGTAATAAACTCGTTTATTAATGTAGCGATTAATGGTCTCGAACTATTAACGCGCTCGCTCCGCTCACGCGTTGAAATATCTCAACCATTAATCGCTGTCATTAATAAACTAGTTTATTAAATAACTATTTTAACTTTCTTCATAAAATATGGCAAGATCTCAGCCCAGAAATCTATATTCTCCATATTCGGAACTGCGTTCCGATTTCGGATATCATTCTGAGAAATATGATGTCTTTTTTCCACTTGTAGCCACTTGTTTGAATTAAATAGAATGCTCAAATGGAAAGGATATTTAGTGCCATGAACATTACAGAATCGAAGCTTAATCGAATGAGTCTGAAGTCATTAAACTCTATTTTAATGATAAAATACTCTTTAAGAAGATCCAATAAAAGCTGATATGATTACGAAAATAAATAATATTGGGACCAATATATCAAATTCATTTGCCAAACGAGCACCGCAGCGTCAGCCATCAACTTCAGGTATTAATTCCAGTTCCAAAACGGATACATTAACCATTTCAGATTATTAGTGATAGTTCTGATGATGAATGCAAAAAATTTTTTTTATTTGGTGGCAATGAATAATATTTTATGTTTAATTTAATTTTTAGTATTAATTTCTTGACTTCGTTTGGCAAATAATTGTTTTTTATAATTTTCAACTGTTTCATACCGATCAGAAATATTATTCTGTGTAGGTAAATCAAATTATTTTCTTTTATTCCAACAGACCAAAAAACTGTGCCCCATTCTACCGTGCGTAAAACAATATAGAATTATTAGTGGTCCGTGGGAGAATACCACTGGGACCATTTAGCGACTTCTAGCGACTTTTGATCTTTGTCCATAGCTAGCGACATCTATCGACTTTTCAAGGGTACGTTAACGACTTTTTGATATGTAGAGTTGGCAACACTGACGAAAGTCTACTTTCGTATCGCCGCTGTCATTGACTCCACGCCACGACCCAGTTGTCAAGGTTCGGGATGAACTTTGACACTGATGAAATCCGCGATACGCGATCCTATTCTGTGATTTACACGTTATTGTCCACCCGCAGCCGTGATATTTCGACCGATTCGATGAACCGATTAATAGAATCGAATGCGTCACATGAGGCCGTTGCTTTCGTTTTACGTTTTCGTGTCATCAACCGTGATATTGTCTCTATGAGCACGTAGTTTGATCTTCAATGGTTATTTCTTACTTTTATGCTTAATAGTTAGTGAGGTATCAAGGGTATTATGAGGATAATAACGCTTGAGGTCGATGATGTGTTTGGCCCGAGGGATATACGATAAAAAATTTAAAAAATTTAATTGAAAAAAAATGCAAGAAAAAAATGGCGGTAACTATAGTTGTAAGTTGTTATTTTGCGATTTACGCATTGAACTGTCCCAAGCAGAAGGAATCTCCCCCAATATATTTTAGTGAAATCTGCTAAAGCTATTCATGCGCTTGTTCCAGAAAAAAATAGGCGGATTTACGAGAAAGAATATCTCTATTTTGAGGTCTGGCTGACGAAATACTGCCTGTACCATGTCGTCGAACTCGTTTTGATAGCTCATTTTCAAGATTTATCGGAGTCATATTATTCAAATTCCCTTTTTAAAAAGTTCTTAATGTTACGTAAAGAACTGATAGTTCATAAAAAGAAAAGAAGTAATGAAAAGTTGATTTCTCTGCAACAGTTCCAAAAGCAATTGGAAAAAATTATCCGGCAATTTTTTTCTGGCATAAGCGCATAAACAGCTTTAGCAGCTTTCACAAAAATATCTTGGGAGACAATGGTATTTTCTTCTACTTCGAACATATTTATGCGTGAATCGCAAATTATTTTCATATGTTCTATATGTTTAAACTAAATAAATTTCCTAGACCCTATTCATTATTTGTCAAATAATATACAAGTTCCGAATATTTTACGGGATGAGTAGGAACTTTAAGTCACTGCGAGTCACTTAAAATCACTTTTGGTATATTATTCTTTTTGTAGCCGTTTTATTTATAGTATGCATATTTTTATCATTGCTGCATTTTTGAAATAAAAATTGTAGACCAATACATTTCTCTCCTTTTTCCTAGACTTTACCGGTAATTCATAAGTAGCGGCTTTACAGTTTCCTTAATTTCAGCCTCATTTGGACTACCAATTTCTTTCTCTTAGATATGAAGAGAGAAAAGACACCAATGTTACATGACGCGCTGTCATAATAAAATATAAAGTTCATGTTATTGTCAAAGCCGCCTACATAGATACCAAAATCGTCCCGAAAGTAAAGAAATATATATATATATATATATATATATATATATATATATATATATATATATATATATATATATATATATATATATATATATATATATATATATATATATATATATATATATATATATATATATATATATATATATAGGCAGAAGAATAACAGATGAGATTCCCCAGAAAATACTAGAGGTAGCAATAAAACGATGTAGAGTGCTACTAATTTCTTGTTTATTCAAACATCAAGCTTTCGTCTACCAATTGCAGACTTCATCAGGAGGCTAAAAACACATTATTTTTATGAAAACATTTACTTATACACAAGTCAGACAAGTTAGAGAAAACATTTTTGATTCTAATAATTAGCGACATTTATATCTTACATACCAATACTTACAAGAGAATTCAAGCTCTAGCGAGCAAGTAGCCAGTTTTTTAATACAATCAGCAGCATAGTACAATTTATTCAATTAACCATATTAGACATAACTAGCATATAGAGTCAGAGTCATCTTACTCTTTACATGTAACAAAAACCATGAAAACATCATGTAGACAATTTTAAGGAATTTGTGTGTGTGTGATACAGGTAACAATTTTGCTAAAAAACTTCACTAATTATTGAGATGATTTGAGATTATGACCCACATTTTATCAAACATCCATCAACCACATCATCTCATTGGAATCATCTGACAAGTGACACGTGAAATGACAGTAATGACATCGCTGACAGACCGTTCAATCTACAGTGCAGTGTGAATATATTATCTTAGAAGGGTTAAACATTTACTATATTATAAGTATAATGAATAAGATTAATTACAGAATTGTTATTATCATTATGAATTGAACGCTAAGAATTTAAAATTAAAGTTAATTAGAAAGAAGGAGCGACAATTTTTTATTTTTACTGGTACTTATTATTTTCTGGGGAATCTCATCTGTTATTCTTCTGCCTTGTTTTAACCAGTACCCCGTTACTATCCTATTACGTTTATATATATATATATATATATAAATATATAAATATATATATATATATATATATATATATATATATATTTACATATATAGTGTATTAGAAATCTTAAGATCACATAAGTATAAAAAATTTGATAGTGTTGAAATTTTTAGAAATTGTCATAAGAAAATAAAAAGTCATAATTGCACTTTTACGTAAAGCCATTTTATTAGTATATTTTCATTGTATATCCTTGTTAGACACGTAAACGCCACCGTGTAGGTTCAGTTTTACGTATTTTGAATACAGTGCTAAAATTTTCAGGGGGGATTCCTTCTCGAAAATTAAAGTGGGTCTTTCATGTGAATGAAAGCTCGAAGGATCAACCGTCTGTGGTCCAGATGGTTGGGAAACTGTTTAGGGCACATACGGTACCGGGCTCGAATCCCGGATAAGATATGGGTGTTGTGATTGTCCATAACTGCGAATTTCTACGTCTACTATAATCTGCTGGGTAATATACTAGCTTACGAACCCATAAGGGTAGATGATGGAACACAGGCGAATACTCGCCTGTGTTCCATTATCCCCTTTAAAAAAAAAAAGTTCGAAGGCTGTCCTTAAAAGGTACACTTGCCAAAAATGAGATTTTTTCGATTCTATTTGCAGAAGATTCATTCATGCACTATGCTGTATTTCATTCATTTTTATTAAGAAACTAATGCTTTCACGGAAACAAGCAGATGTTTTTGTCGTTATCTCTAAAAGTTCTTCATCTTTTGATACATCTCCCTTTATAATAAAATAACAAAAACTGTACGTGTTATTAAAAGTATCTTATAATTTTCGAATTAAGGACTACAAACTACTTCATATAAGTACACCTATATTTATCAATGTAACTTCACGTAAGTTTAACTTTGTTTACCTGTAAATTGATTAACTAGAAGTCCAAACCTATTAATTTACTCCTTCGACTCCCATGTGAAACAATTTTTTGCCACTATTCCCTTGCAGTCGAATGCAATCGACAAGTATTACTCGTTTACGTGGCTGTTGCATAACTTAACATAATTGATGATATAACGCGAGAATGATCCGTTACACCAAGTAGACAATTTCACGAGCAATTTCATAAGCGTTGCAGTATACGACCATACACAGCCCGCTGGATGTGGTAATATGCCGTATTCGACCAAGCAGGAAGGTCAATGTCACGGACGTTGTCCCAGCAATATTTGATATGCTTCACTGGATTACCACAGATTCCTCTGCTTTACGTAGGGAGCAACAGGTCCATTAGGCAACTTAATTGAATTAAAGTAAATTTGTCTTGCTGTAATCGATTTAATTTTCATCGAAATTAGATGAAATTAGTTTTCTTTCGTTGAGTAAAAAAAATTTCCAAGAAAAATCGAAAATTCTTCAATATCATTTGCTCCATTAGGAAATGCTTATTTATATACACAAGGAAGAATTGTGCTTCAACATTTTTTATTTTTCACTTATATATTATTTGTTGATTTTACCTTAGATACGGTTGCTATAAATACACTCATTATGCCCTAGGGCGTTATGAGCGGGCATTATGGATCATAACGTCCGCTAATTACACGAGGAGAAATGAAGCAACTTCCATTGATAAAATAATAATCCTTGTCGTATACGACTCTGGATTTCTCTGGCAATTAACTATTCGCAGCTTTGGCTGCATTTTCTATGATATTCTTGGCCAAATTCATTTTCATTTCCATTATTCCTATAAGACTACACAAAGAGAACAGCAATGGCATTCACTGAATATGATGACAAAAATATTCACAAACGTCAAAATATCAACAAATGACATGCCTACTATGATAAGGAAAATGGAAAGTATAGGAGCAATGAACTGATTTTAAAATCGATCTTTCATTATAATAAAATAATTTTTTTGTGAAAAATAAAAAATGTAAATATATATATATATATATATATATATATATATATATATATATATATATATATATATATATATATATATATATATATATTATATATATATATATATATATATATATATATATATATATATATATATATATATATTATGAGCGCAAAACTGCAACCTCATTTGACCGATCATCGCCAAACTTTGTATCTTTTGTGAAAACGAGATTTTCAAAACTAGTGATCGGTTAGCTGGTCTGGCGTATTCGCCATTTTATATTCAAAGCTTGTATCCCTGAAATACGTGGCTGGGGCATGTGGTGAAATATATAAAAATGAAAGTTTGTATATATATATATATATATATATATATTCAACGAAGAGGCATTTTCGATTTATAGAATTCACAATATTTCACTATATAATTGTGTTATAAAGTGATTGATTTCAAATACCTGTCCTTTGAATGAATATTAAGACATTTGTATCAAGAAACCAGAGGAATATATATATATATATATATATATATATATATATATATATATATATACTCCATCAATCTTGGCATACCTATGTTTTGTATGTATTTTTTAAAACGCTTGGCCGTGTGGGTCATTCGCCATTTTGTATCAAAAAATACAGCTGCATCAACGCGTGGCCTGGCAGCTAGTAGGTATAAAAATCCACATATGTTTGTCAACTAACCTCTGGAACCACCGAACAGATTGTGATGAGGGCTCATACAAAACCTAAACAGGTCCGCTAGGTTTATAGCAAGGTCGGTTAACCGTTTTCTGTTTCATTTCTCCGCATTGTCCAGCTTTCCACTTTTCAGTTCGGAAAATCCATTCGAAAATTTTTTTTTACTGTATTTTGAAAATGTATTTATTCCACTTCTTTTTTTCCATCAAATCAGTTAAGCCTTAGCTACGTGTAGTCGGGTAAATCTAGCTATATATAAAGGACCAACAGTGGGAATCTGAAGAAGATCAGTGCAATATGGTTTTTCAAAAATATCAATCTACTACATACAATCATGAGCAATTTGAAATTGTTAAGAAACTACTGGCTATGCAATACATACTTCCAGCAAGTGGAAAATGAATTGAGAATTGTTTTAAAATTATAAATTTAAGTTCTTTATTTGAACAAATTGAGTAACATGTGGTAATTCAAATTATTGATATTTTTGTTCCGAATTGAACATATTTTTTGGAATTTTTATGCATAAATAATAGTTATCTCTCTTCAAGAAATGGTGATTTTCTATTGGAAAATTTTAACGAGACAAAAATAAATATGATTCATATTGTGCCTTGAATATTATTTTGAATCAACGACCTGTTCGACCTATGTTCAATCAGTTGCACATAAGGGACCTCGACCTGTACACTTTTTATTTTCTTTTTTATCGGATTATTATCATTTGTGTTGGAATTAAGTTTTGAGGTTCAATTGCGATATTGCTATTTCTAAATGAATTTTCCAATATGTTCACTAGGTTTTTTTTGCAGGTCGACTAATCCTGATTGAGATTCGCAAAGTGATAGAATGAAACGTATTTTTCGAATTTGTTCGCTTTTAGTTAGAAAATGTTTATGATCTTAATTGTTCACTATCAATTTTTTCGCAATTATAAATTTTCTTCTAATGAATTTGTTTCAATAATGGTAATAAAACTGTTGGGTCAGCCATTGAGTTATATGTTGCATATTTATATGAATTCTTGTATGATGATTCATATTGAGTATACTCGTAGATATGTTTGAGAAAGAACCAGAAGTAATTTTAATTTTGATTTATGTAACTGCTATTTTTCTTAACTTGTTTATGTTTCAGTGCCAGTGCCATCAACACGTAAGAGAGAAAGAAAGAACATATTCACCAGAATGGAAACCATAGATGGACCACTCCAGTTGTTAAGAAAGTGCGTTGAAGAAAAATTAAGGATTAAGGTGAAGTGCTTTCTTTTATAGAAAATATCAAGTAAAACTGTTTTTCCCAACATGAATTGACAGAAATTTCGAAAATGCAGTTTGAAGTAAAACGACGAATATGTTCAATAATTTTTTCTCGTTGACCCTGATATTTTTGAAGCTACTATTATTTCACCTATGTCTAGATTAGTGATGGTGAATTCTAGGAAATTTAATTTTTGGGAATTTTCATGGAATTTTTTTTAAAGTGAAAACCCCTGTTTATATGAGTAGAGTTGTAGAGCAATGTACAAAATGTGCAACTTGTTGTGAGCCATAATAAGCTTTTTTCATTCCAAAGCTTAAAAAAATACACTGAATATTTAAAAAAAAATTTCTGATGCAAACTAATCTCAAAACATAAACCACAAATTATTACATGCTATCGTCACTCTCTTCAGTTTCAATAGACCCATCCTCACTCAAATTCTCAATTTCTTCATCATTAATATCTGACGTTTCTGACTGTGAAATAGAAACAGTTTCTGCTGGTTCAGTCAAAACAGTGAGTTTCATTAGTGACTATAATATACTTTATAAACAGTTTTACAAGATTTGCACTGAGCCATTTTATTGTTGATATGGAAACACTTTCTCATATCATTCTTTCCATTTTTTAGGGTTCCGTACTTCGAAAGGAAAAACCGGAACCCTTATAGAATCACTTTGTTGTCCGTCCGTTCGTCTGTCTGTCAAAACCCTTTTTTTTAAGAACGCGTTGTGGTATCAAGTTGGAATTTATATCAAATACTCAGATATACTGTCCATTGGAGCCGTGAAAAAGTCAAACTTCTAAGTCAACGCAATAAAAAAATACAACCGTTTATGCTGCAAATTTTCGACACTCGCAAGGGTTCAAAGGAATCAAAACCTACAGGGTACGTTCCGTGAACTCAGAATCTTTAAATTTGGCACGAAGCATAGGCTTATAGCACAGATAAAGGAAAGATTGCGAAAACCGTAAATTTTTAGTTACATCATATCATCATAAAAATTATTTTGGTTTATAGTAGTAGATTGCACTTGTTGATTTCGAATATCAGGACTACGACACAAATAACAACTTGTTTTATTTGTTAACAATCAAGCTGTTGCAGGATAATATCCCAAAAAGTCGAAAAAAACACTTGCAATAACGTAGTCAACGACCGACGTGTATAAAATATAAATTCCCTATAACGGAAATTTATTTAACCTTTGAGGAATATTTCCGGGAATATTCTCATTAAGAAAATATCCCAAATTGGAAATATTCCCTCCACCAAATTGCGACAGTCAAATTTGGAGTTTTTTAAAATTATGTTTTTAATTTACTCTATTGAAAACGACATAGTTATAACATCATTTACCAAGACTTTTTGGGCAGTAACTACATATTCATTGAATATATTCCAATGAATAATTTGAAAATATGCTCACTGGTCTACAGGTACTGATGACAAATAATTATCACGTAGAAATATTCAACTTTCAAATCTCGAATGTAAATTGATTTCGATGAAATTATATATAGTAGTTACCTATAACTAAACTGGCGTTTTGAGTGCTAGGTCAAATTGAAATTTGCAAGCTCAATAACGTATTTTGGTCTTTAGTTTATCGTTACAAAATAATCAATTTAATTTTAGGTAGGTAGTCAATTTGCGAATTATTTCGTCATAACGCCTCAGGTCTTTTCACAGTTACCATTAACAAAACCTTCTCTGATAAATATTTTAGACGGTGTCAAGGGTAAGAACTTTTCAAAATTTTACTGAATAATTAATTCGATTTTTAACATTAAATACTTCGTCTATTGTGAATTTTAGACTTAGTGTACCTACTGAAGATTGTTGAAATTGTTCCGTCATGACTGTCTTGTGAATAAGTTGAATATTTGTGAAAAAATTTAAAGGTATAAATAAAAGTATAGTTTTAAATGTATTACCAGTTTTTGATCCGAATTTTTCATTTTCTTCTATCTAATGCATGTGAAAACGATGAAGCTGTATATTCGAGATCGTATGTCAAATCTTACCAAATCAATTAATAAAATGTGTAAAAAGCAATATAGGTAAGCCTTTTCAGTGCTAATTGTTTCCAATATTGAAATATTGTTGACACATTAATCAATTCTTCAAACGTTCAATAATAATTATTCAGTGTTCTTGAATCTGTGGTTATATTATTGCAATGAAATGTCATCGAAATTAAGTTTTCAACACATAAACAGAAATCGTTTAATGCAAATGGTGTTAATATATATATATATATATATATATATATATATATATATATATATATATATATATACATATATATATATATTGCCATTTTTGAATATTTGTCTGCATATCCAACAATATCAAGACAAGCTGCGTTAGTTATTTATATTTTTCTTTGAATTTTTCTAAATTGAGTGTTTCCTTTTTTGAATTGAATATACTGGTATATTGAAAATTCCAAAGTTGTTGAAACTCTCTATACAATGTCAATATTTTTAGTTTTGATGAGAGATTCGTTTCAGCAACTGCTTGAACAGATGCAAATTTCTTAAAATTTTCAATAATTTGTTTAACGGTATATAGTGATGGTTTCCGTTTCAGAGGAAAGCGATTGGCAAATGTCCCACATATTTTCGATATCACTTTATCACATTGTCCATAGATAATGAATATTTGAATAATCTTCATTTGAATAATTTGAGCGTCCTGGAATTGTTATTAATAATTTTTATCTGATGACAGCGTCTTAATAACAGATTTTGGTTTTCATTGCCGCCATAGCTAGCTAGATGTTCATCTGACAATATTTCGAAAGCTGAAAACTTTAGAGATATAGAACCTTATATCTATACAAATATGACTTTATTTTTATTGCTCAAAGGGATAAAATTCATGAGGTCCCCCATTCAAAAAAATTGACTTTTGACAGTTTAATTAATTTCATTGTTTTAAAAGAGTTTTAAACACTCTGTATATGTAATATTCACCAAAATCAATCAAAATTCTCATGAAACTACTATTTTTCAGATTGAAATATTATTCAAATTAATAAATAAAGCTTTCCCCATATTAAAATTTATTGATTATTTTAGAGCCTGCCAACCTCATTTTTGGCATTAAAACTTGAATATTTCAAAAACGGTAAGACCTGTTGACACCTGCTTTCGATATAACCTAAATTGAACACTGTAGATATATATATATATATATATATATATATATATATATATAAAAATATATATATATATATATATATATATATATATATATATACATATATATATATATATATATATATATATATATATATACATATATATATATATATATATATATATATATATATATATATATATATATATATATACATATATATATATATATATATATATATATATATATATATATATATACTTATAAATATTGTATGCAGTAAGATAGAAAATTATTTGTATTCGTTCTCAGAAAAGGCTTGATAAATACTATTTTATTCATAAGTATGTTCTTGAATTGAAAAAAGTGTTAATCGTCATTAACATAACCTCGAAAATGCACGATATTTATGGATCACTCTATGTTTGTGAAAGTGAAGGTGATATCTTTCAAAGGAAACAGGAACTGATAATATAAGTACTAATTATTCAGTCAAAGCTATAATCAGTCTGGAAAAATTATTAATAAAGCAGATACTCTAGCCTAAAAATTTGAATAATTTTATATTATTTATAAGTATTTTTGGACACGAGGAACGGAACATAAACAAATTATTCAATCTGTGGAAAAACAATCGTATCGTTTCCTGAAATACCTAAGTAGTTGAAGTGCGAAAAAAAACAACCATACATCGATAAATCAGCAATTCAAAAATGCCGAACACAATTTACGTTTGTCTATGACCAATTAAAGAACCGTCAATGGCAACTAGTATCAACAGTCATCGTGGATGGCCTCTGTATATCATTACCAACGTTGCTCAACAAGGAAAACGATGGCAGAAGGTTAGTGGAATTTGTTGCTGGTAAGTTGCGTAAAGTCTACCATCTCGAAAAATCGAACATAACCATTTCAGTGGCGGATACAACTGAATTGGCCGATTGGTTATCATGGTCAACGCCATGGCCAAATTCGCTTCGTTTACTTCACTTTAACATTTTGTACTGTATTCATTGAACACGTATTAAGCTAACCTTTCTAAAATACGACCAATGAAAACTCGACTATTTAGCATTGAAGGAAGGTCGAATCAACTTAATTTTCGTTAATTATGAGTCAATCAAAACGGCTGACATTCACTGTTGAATAAAAATTGAATTTTGAATGATCGTAGAGCGTGTACAGATATCAAGGTGTTAAAATTTTGAAAATTTTCGCAACTCAATGTGAGAAATTGCGTTGAGTATAGTTATTATTTCAGTGCTAATGGAATAATCTTGCTTCATAATGACATGAAGAGAACACAAGATAGTTTGTATTAAAAGTAATTATCAATTCGTTAAGAGGCTTGACTTTTTCTAATATCGTTAAAACTGTAAGAATACGCATGAGCAGCGGAGCTGAGGTCGTATTTTCCCATCATTGTTGTTCTTTTTATATACAAATTCGTAACTCCACAAGTCAATTTAATGAAAAAATGCATAACGCCTCAAAACCTGCAAAAAAGTATGAAATATTTCAATAGAAATTGCACTGCATTAACATCAACCGAATTTACTTCCAGATGAATTTCGGAGTGGGTCTTGAATGCGCAAAGTTCGAAAATCCCCGAAAATTCTTCAAATTTCAACATGAAATAGCGGTGATAAAAAAATGTTTAATCCTCTAACTGAATCACATGAAGCTGTGGAGTTGCGCAAAATCTCATCTATACATATATATATATATATATATATATATATATATATATATATATATATATATATATATATATATATATATATATATATATATATATATACATATGTATATACATTATATTATATATATATATATATATATATATATATATATATATATATATATATATATATATATATATATATATATATATATATATATATATATATATATATATATATATGAAAAAAAACTTGGTTCTCGGGATGAACCGCGTAAAAGATTTGAAAAATCTCGACGTTTCGGCTCCTTTTGCGAAGCCATCTTCAGGAGAATTACAAGGGAAAATAATTCAGATACGTGGCCTCAATCTGCCTACTCCACGAATCGAATTAGGAGGAATCGGAAATAATACGATTGCGTGGTCTCAAACTGCCTACTCCACCAACCGTACTGCTTCCTGTCAACTCTGAAGTCTCAACCTGCCTACTCTTCAGAGTCAGTTGACTCTGAAGAGTATCTGAATTATTTTCCCTTGTAATTCTCCTGAAGATGGCTTCGCAAAAGGAGCCGAAACGTCGAGATTTTTCAAATCTTTTACGCGGATCATCCCGAGAACCAAGTTTTTCATATACTTTCGACCGCGGAAATCTTTCTGAACATATATATATATATATATATATATATATATATATATATATATATATATATATATATATATATATATATATATATGAAATGGTAAAATCCCTATGTGAGTTCATATTTAATAAGTAAGGAATGAAAAAACAAAACTCTCACAACTCCAAAGGTTTTTAAAAAAACAACAAAATAACAAAATAAACATTTAAAAACCTTTGGAGTTGTGAGAGTTGTGTTTTTTCATTCCTTACTTAATATATATATATATATATATATATATATATATATATATATATATATATATATATATATATTTTATAGTTCGAAATTTATTTCTGACTCTTTCAGGGCTCTAACTTGAAATTCTTATTCAAAACATTCTTTGTCGACAGTTTAATGCATAAAATAGTAAAGTTCAATCATTCTACTTTATTTATTTCCATATTTCATATATTTCCTTATAAATTCAGTATATAATCCTCAAATAATCTATAATAATCTCATTTCACATTATTCATTATATTATTTATCAATCATAACTCATATTCATATACTATAATGAAATATATGATACATTATTCTACCTATTATTGACTTTTTTATGTTCTTGTCAATTATGTGAGAATTCTGATTGATATCATTAATTTTGAAAGCTAATATTTTGGTTATGTTAAAAATGCTTTTGAGAAAATAAATACTATGCCTGTCATATATATTTTGATTCATAATAATTCAAATTTGAATGATCATATCACATATTATAACCACCTACTGACATTTGTTTTTTAACACTCAAATTTCACATCATAATATTGATTTGCTTATAATTACGTATTCATTAACATTTCTTTAGCATATTCATTTACTACTTTAAATCAAATTTGTTAATTTTTTTTTTAATTCAGTTTAAATTATTCAAAATATTTCATCGTCCACAAGTTGTAATGAAAATACCATAGCAATATATATATATATATACATATATATATATATATATATATATATATATATATATATATATATATATATATATATACATATACATATATATACAGTGCTTTCATGATGAAAGGAACAAATTCATCAAAAAATTAGGTTTCTATTTCATGTTAAAATCCTCGGACAGGTCGATTAGTATTTTTATTTGGGCATTTTTCGCAATAAAAATTTTGTATACAGGGTGTCTCATTCAAGAGCTATGGCTTTGTCATTAGTTTTTTTTAAAGGTAATACCCTGTATATTATTTCACTTTACAATTCTACGATAAATTCTTATCACTTTTTGTGAACATACCATATGCCTCAACTCGATGGATTGCCAGAAACGGAGATAGTGGGTAATGAGAGGTACGATATGAAAACACACAAATGTAATTACTAATTTAATTTTTACATATGTTCAATCTGTTGTCCGTTTACTTCGAGACATTTTTGAAGTCGATTCAATGTTTCCCGTTGCACATTTTCAATTACTTCTGGACTGATAAGTCTTATTTCCTGCCTGATTCTCTCTTTTAGATCATCAATATTATTTGGTCTATTCAAATAAACTTTAGACTTCAAATAACCCCATAAGAAAAAATCCAATGGGGTTATGTCCGGTGATCTTGGCGGCCACTCAATCGGACCTCTCCGTCCTATCCATCTGTTGGGAAAAGTTGCATCAAGAAATTGTCGAACAGCGATTGAATAGTGAGGAGGTGCCCCATCTTGTTGAAACCATATCTCGTTATTAGGTATGTCAGGATCTTGTGGGTTAGGAAACAAAACAGCTAAAGCCGGAATGAGTTCGAACTGGAGAAAGTTCAAGTAGTCCTCTCCGTTTAGTGTTCCTTCAAGAAAATAGGGACCAACTATACGATTTCGAACAATCGCTGCCCATGTATTAATTTTTTGAGGCCGCTGTGTGTGGCATTCTTGCATCCAATGAGGATTCTCGGTCGCCCAATACCTACAGTTTTGTCTGTTGACGTGGCCATTTAAAGTAAAGGTGGCTTCATCAGAAAAAATTATGTTTGTAATGAAATTTAGATGTTGATTATGAATTTCAAGAATCTGCTCACAAAACTGTACTCTGCGGTCAAAATCGTCTTCTAATAATTCATGTACCAGCTTAATTTTATAGGGATGATACTTATTTACCTTAAGTATTTTATGCACGGACCCTACTGATAAACTGAAATTATTGGAAATTGTAGTAATGGATGTATGAGGGTTATCTTGGGTTTCTAGTAGAACGTTCAACACTGTTTCTTCAGATACTCTCGGTGGTCTTCCTTTAGGTAAATCTCTAACGTGGCCGTATCTCCTGAATTTTGATTCAATTTTGCTGACTGTCGATCTAGTAATTGGCGGACGATCAGGATGATTTTCATTGAATAGATTGCAGACTTCTTCTTGTGAACGCACCCTATCTCCAAAACCAATCATCATAAGTACTTCAATACGTTCTCTCTCAAGTAATTGCATTTTCTTAAATAATGAAGTAGTGTAGTGCCTGGAGCGTTAAAAACGTGAAAACTGCGGACTATACAGCACCAGTGAATGAATTCAGATGGTACATGTGAAATTTCATTCTTCAGATTTAATGACAATGTTTACCTAAATTTTTTTTTGTACTTTTAATCCACATTTTAAATCTCCAGGTGCTCCACTATCTCCGTTATAATCTGGCAATCCATCAAGTTGAGGCATATGGTATGTTCACAAAAAGTGATAAGAATTTATCGTAGAATTGTAAAGTGAAATAATATACAGGGTATTACCTTTAAAAAAACTAATGACAAAGCCATAGCTCTTGAATGAGACACCCTGTATACAAAATTTTTATTGCGAAAAATGCCCAAATAAAAATACTAATCGACCTGTCCGAGGATTTTAACATGAAATAGAAACCTAATTTTTTAATGAATTTGTTCCTTTCATCATGAAAGCACTGTATATATATATATATATATATATATATATATATATATATATACATACATATATATAAATATAAATATATATATATATATATATATATATATATATATATATATATATATATATATATATATATATATATATATATATATATATATATATATATAGATAGATAGATATATTAAAAATAACAAAAAGGTAGTTGTGGGTTACTTCATGTCAATAAGTAGATGTTGAAGATAGTTTCATCGAATGATGGTAGTGTTTCAAAAATACAATGTTTCTTCATTTGATCATTGTACAAATAAATCTAAATATGATGATGTCGAATAGAGTGGCGCTTCGTATTTTTCTCTGTACTTGTTCTTGATCTTAACGAAAAATATATTTTACGATTTCATTTTAGATTGCTAACGATTCATCTGTTTCATTTGGATCACAAAGATCGATTCAAGATAGAGTGATATGATAACCATAGGATGTCCTAGTATGATTATGATCAAAACAGTGTTATTGTATTCTTGGAAACAACGAGACATTTTTCACTATTATCAATAATTTCCGAACAGATCTCTTGAATAATGCAATATTTTCGTTCGTGAATATATATCCGCTATCTGTTGATTCATCTGATCAATAGATGGGCAACCTTGTCCTAATGGCCTAGAGAGGCACCTTTGACAAATGTAGGCTCAACGTCTACGGATTTTATTAGGCAATAGCTTCTCGTGTTCAACCGACGCGATGTCACCATGTGGAATCTGTTTGACTGTCAGAAATTCTATGATTTCATTGATTTTCTCCAGTTTTCTGTTTTTTATGAAGTATAATGTGAGAATATTTTTCTGTAGAGGGTAGGCACATTTCGATGTTTGTATTAGACCTGTGTCGATCGATCCTTGGTCGAGACCCGGGTCGATCATGACCGATTCGTATGGTGATCGGGTTAAAAAGATTCGATCATTTCGATCATTTGGGTCGCAGGTCGCAGTTCCTTTGTAACGAATGACGAATGCTGAACCGGTGAACCGGGTAGAATATATATTAATAAGATAACCTACATGAGTGAAAAACAACAATAAAAATGTTAAAAAAGGAAATCACTAATAATTTTTAATTTTAAAAATGATAATGTACTCCAAATTATGATTAAGAAATAAAATTTGAAAGGCTTTTTTCGCTTTTGAAGAGCTTCTTTTATTGTAGATAGACGCTTCATTAATATATATAAATGTGGATAGAGGAGACGACGATAATATTAACTAAGTTCACTAAAACACGCAAGCAAAACCTGAATATAAAATCACGTGGTCATACCTATATATGTCACTGATTCGATCTCAAACTGAATTCGATCTCGATCACGACGCGATCGAGTTGCGACCCAAAAGACAGAGAGATCGACAGTACATATATCAGCATGTCACTGATTCGATCTTAAACTGAATTCGATCTCGATCAAGACGCGATCGATCGAGTTCGCCACCCAAAAGACTGAGAGATCGACAGTTCGCGACTCTTCTACGCGAGCGTTCCTGAAAAAATCGGTTCCTTTTGGATTACGTGTCAAAATTCAAAACAACACGAGAAAGAGTGCGATGAATGAAAGCATGTAAATGACTGTATCAGCAAGCAATTAGTTATATACTGTTGTGTAAAAACATATGAAAATAAAGTGCAATTTGGTTAGTCTTGTCAAGTAAATCGGGATCGGGTTAAATAAGATCGGGTCTTTTAGAAATTCGTGATTCAATCACTCGTGTATAGGTTGCGATCGAATCAAAAAGATTCGATCAATCACGATCGACACAGGTCTAGTTTGTATGGGTTATCTCGGTAACTATAGAAGACACAAAATAATGGAGGGCGCATTCTCGATCTCTTTTTTCGAGACACATTCACTGGCATAAACCAAAATTTGTTATAGTTTTTTGTTTTCGAGTTATAATCAAAAGTTCGATTTTTCGACTTTTAGACAAGTGTGAATATGTTTCTTCGTGAAGATACGAGGTAATAATTTTGACATTCTCGAATGCACCCTCCATTTTTTTTTATATCCTATAGTTCCCAAGACACCCTATACCAGTGGCCTTTCAATGTGTTGAGCTACTTCCATAGTTTTCTGATAAACATTGAAGTACCTAACCGTGAGCGACTTTAAATGAAATAATGCACAGTTGTTATCGACACACTTTTAATTTATATTTCAAAAATGTTTTTCGAACTACCAGAATTGCCTTATGAGCTACCGGTAGCTCGCGATCGACGGGTTGGCGACCACTGCCCTATAAAAACATTTTTTTATAATTTGCTCAATCTGTACATAGTATCTGATACCAATAGTTAGTAAGGATAGAGGATTGGGTAGCCCAGCGGTAGGGTGTATCGCTTGTACACCGAGGATTGTGGACTCGAGTCCCACCTTGCTCTTGGGTGTTGTGTATATTCAATGAAATTTAGAGGTTCTAAATATCATAAACTGGGTAATGACTCAGTTTCAAGTCCATTGGCCGTTTAGAACAAGGGTAAAACTGTAGGTAGTTAGTAAGAATGAAAATATTTTTATTTTGCCGTTGCTTTCGAAATTATTTTAAGAAAGATTGTTTTCATAGAATGAGTGCCCAAATGATTTCAAAAGTTATAAGCAGACTGGTTAATAAAGTTGAATATACAAACCGATATCAATAATATAAATAATATAAGTAAAATATGGCAATCTTTATTAAATGAATGATTGGAATAATTGGAATCTCCCTTATTGTTTACGAAGCAGCGCTCATTTTTCATTAATTCTTTTCTCGAAATTTCTATGTGTTCTAAAATCAAACATGTGTTTTTCTAATATTTTCAAGGCGTTTCACTCAGTGTGAAGCTTGAATTTTCTAATTCAAATAGCTTTTTTTCGTAAATAGGTAGTTTCGTATGATATCTTGGACGGGATTGTTTGTGGTTCGAATTGGTTGGGAGGATGACCCCCCTGGGGGGAAATAAATCTGGTTCACAGGATAAATGGCGCAATTTTGTAGCAATAGGGTTGAGAGTTTGTTAATAGGTAGTTTCGTATGATATCTTGGATGAAATTGTTTATGATTCGAATTGGTTGGGGGGTTGACCCCCCTGGAGAAAGAAATAAATCTTGTTTACACGATAAAGGGCGCAATTTTGAAGCAATAGGATTGAAAGTTTGAAAATAGATAGTTCCGTATGATATCTTGAATGAGATTGGTTTTGGTTCGAATTGAATGGGGGGTTGACCTCCTGGGGGAGGAAATAAATCTTGTTTACACGATAAAGCTCGCAATTTTGGAGTAATAGGGTTGAAAGTTTGTAAGCAGGTATTTTCGAAAGATATCTTGGATGGGATTGGTTTTGGTTCAAATTGATTGGGAGGTTGACTCTCTGGGGGAAGCAATAAATAATGCTTACATGATAAAGGGCGTAATTTTGGAGTTATAGGATTGAAAGTTTGTGAGTATGTAGTTTCGTATGATATATTAGATAGGATTGGTTTTGGTAGGAATTGATTGGGGGTTTGACCCCCCAGAAGAGGAAATAAATCTTATTTTTTAAACTGGATAAGTTTCAAAAACCTGCCTTTCCGATGCAGCTCGCTGTGATAATTTTTTTTCGTTCTACTATCAAAACATCATACCGTAATTTATTCAGTTCGAATCGCATTCGTAGCACTTCGTGCGAAAAATACGACCTTAGTGGCGAAGTTCGGCTCCTCACGCGTTTTTTCCTGTCATGAAAATAATCAATTTTACAATTACCTTGAACAAAACTATCGCAGAATTGTAAAAAGTACAAAAATAATTATTTCTCACTGGGATTATGTAAAATAGGGGGCCATCGCATTGCGTATGAAATGAACGTAACGCAATGACGCCTGCGGTATCAGGAAGAAGTAGTGACAAGGTTAAGTGTTTCGGCGTTTCATTGCCGAATTCCACCAGCCACTCGATGAATCGCACTGAAGAAAGTGCGGACTTGGCCTACATTTTGTAATGCCAGACGTTCAATTTACCTAGACTATTGTCATATGCTATTAATTATCATCTCTAACCCACATGCTCGCGAATATTTTCAATGACATAACTACGTCAAGTTGATCATTGATTATTAAAATACGGGCGATGAAGCGAAGGTTTTTCATGAAGAAAAATTTTCCTTACATGATCTGACTTTAGTGTTCGAAATCTTCACTTTGTGAATGTGAGATTCAGAAGTTAACTCTGAAATCAAGGCTTTTCAAATTTTGAAGTAATGTGGTCGTTACTTGGTTAAAACCTATAACAAAATTATTGAAAACACATGTTTGATTTTAACGGTTATTATATTTGACTCTTTGATGCGGCGTTTCACCACACGGTGGCTTCTTCGGATAGAATCAAATACTGAAATCTTGGTATCTTAGTTTTACATAAAAAGTTGTAGTACCTAGGGAAAAACGATTACAACCAGAAACTAAATTAGGGTGGAGGGTAGGTAATCCTTCCAGAGAACTTGCCAAGACTACATCAGGTATTAAACATATTTAGGAGTGAAAACTGATTTCTGTAAATTTTTTCGTTCAGTAACAGATCAGAATTCTTATACCTGTTAATTTCTAGGACTTCCCAAAAGTTTAATTTCAATCCTCTATTCTCTTCAACTGAAATATGGAAATCTTCATTAAATGAATGATTCTCATCTAGCAAATGATTGGAATAATTAGAATCTCTCTTATTTTTACGAAGCAGCGCTCATGTTTTTTAATTCTTTTCCCGAAATTTCTATGTGTTCTAAAATCAAACATGTGTTTTTCTAATATTTTCAATGCGTTTCACTCAGTGTGAAGCTTGAGTTTTCTAATTCAAATAGCTTTTTCGTTGAATTAAATCAAATTTAAATGATAACAAATCTGGATATTTATGGAATGAAAAAGAATAAATAAGAACGCATAAGATTGTATACATTGAAATACTATCAAGCACATATCAATTAAATTGCTTATATCATTGTTTGCTTATTTATCAACTCAAAGTAAATTGCAATTTAAAAGTTTGAAAAACATATTATTCGAGTTGTAAACACAAAATTTCTATTTTTTTTGTGAAACTTTAGATATAGCTTTGTTCATGTATTCAAATCATTTTTCTGACAATGCTTAAGATATATGTCTATTCCTAATCAGAGAAACATGTTTCGTATGATTCAAAACCTTGGCACGTGAATTTTTTCTGCACGTTTCTTGACTTTGACATTGCAATTTTCGTGAATGTTCTTAAATGAAAACGAATTTTGAGTCGACCTCTGTTAAAGGCCATCAGACGAGTGTCCTTAAATTTTCAAAGGTAGTCTAATCTGTGAAATCTGAGTTTAAATAAATTGGATTTCACTAAATTATTGAACAAATTATCCGGTCGATTTGTATGGAAATTTTAACTTTTTAAGTGATACTGAAAGTAAATTTCATGAAGTAGCTTGATCTGTATATATATATATATATATATATATATATATATATATATATATATATATATATATATATATATGTGTATATATTATAATATATAATTCAAGGAGTTATATAGTAAGGTTGAGTCTGTTGAAAAAAAAAGGATAACATTCATTCAGTTGATTATAACAAAAAAATAATGAATTGTTCTGTTGAATAGGGCTCACATTCAATGATTGTTTTATATAGAGTTTTCCTGAAAATTTTGTTATATATATATATATATATATATATATATACATATAGTTATTTTTAAGTGAAATAATACTCATTGAAATGGGAGATTGTCACAGAACTTTCATTTCCTCAAATTTGTTTATCGGTAATAAACATCGTCACCGAAATATATTTATCCGAGTAAAAGGAAAATTGAGGCATTAATTCAAGGAAGTAGAATGCATTTTTGGATAGTTCGACAAATATTGCCCAATAAACATATCTATAACATTCGACTGGATAGGTTTAGATAAGTTTTTCTTTTCCTTGTTCAGACTAACATAGCTTGTAAAAATGTATCAAATTTAGATACATGAATTGAGTTTAATATATATATATATATATATATATATATATATATATATATATATATATATATATATATATATATATATATATATATATATATATATATATATATATATATAAATATATTTATATATTAATAAATATATTTAAAGAACAAAGTTAGTAGGATTTTTGGTTCAGTTAAACAATCTTACGATTATATATATTTCCATTTTCATTAACGTTTCGGTCTGTTACTTTGACCGAAACCTTAATGAAAATAGAAATATATATAATCGTAAGATTGTTTAACTGAACCAAAAATCCTACTAACTTTGTTCTTTAAATATAAATAAAATGGTTCTAGAATATAATGACAATGACTATATATACATATATAATATATATATATATATATATATATATATATATATATATATATATATATATATTAAACCTAGTTGATAAAGGAAAGAAATACCGATTACCGATTTTCGATTATACGGATATACGAAACATATCAATTTTTGGCAACATGTTGAGGGCATCACTTCATGCGATTATGAATTAATTAAATATAACATGCCGTTTCGATAACTCACAACAACTGTACCGATGTAATTACATGACAGGAGTAGATTATCACCTATTAGTTAAGTGCATAATACATGATTATCAACCTGTAATTGTATGGAAGCAAAAAGGATAATGAATCACACAAGTTTAATATAATGTGTGAAATAAAGAAAATAAATATTGCGATTGTAAACCCTACACCCATATGGGTAGAAAGGGTCACTGAGTATATATATATATATATATATATATATATATATATATATATATATATATATATATATATATATATATATATATATGTTGCGATTGTTGTTCATTAAAGAAACTGTGGCGAAAAACGAGAACCTGCTTATTAAAATGGGTGCGATTTGCAAAGTTGGACCTGGGACCACTTTTAAACTTATTTACTCGATAAAGGGCCCAATTTTGGAGCAATCTTGTTTACACGATAGAGGGCGCAACTTTAGAGCTGTAGGGTTGAAAGTTGGTTGGTAGATAGGTTAGGGGGTTCAGCCGCAGGGGAGGAAATATATCTTGTTTACATGATGAAGGGCGCAATGTTGGCGTAAAAGGGTTGAAATTTCGTTATCTTAAAAGATTGAAAACTGTGCTGAATTTGGAAACAAAATCTTAATTCAATAGATAGATTTTTAAATTTGGAAACGTTATGAAAACCAACCTGCCTTTCTAATGCAGCTTGCTGCGAAAGAGTTTTTATAATTGATCTTATCTACATACGGATAAAGGGTAAATGTTTCCTTTCAAATTTTTTTTTTCGGATATTCATCCTTCGATTTTTGGGATCAATCTATGACATTTCAGTTTTCTTGTCGTTTCGAGGTGATCCACTACAAGAATAAATCGATATGATTATAATGCTATTGAATAACAACAAAATACCTATATTACACTTGTCATCGTCAAAAAATGTGAATTAAACCAGTGTCGGGTTAGCCTTAATGAAGGGTACTCTTACGGTGATTCATTATTTCCTATAATAATTATTATTACTAGGTGCAAATGACCTAATTTTACGTAAATTAACCTGTGATAATGGAAAAGTGCAGTATCATTTACTAGTTCATTAGTATGCATAAGCAAAAAGTACTAACATAGAGACAATTAGTTTCTATTACATATACATAAACATATACAACTCAATTAATCCATAATGTAAATTGAAAAAATGAATATTTGTGAAATAAAAGTTCTTTATTCGACAAAGAAGTGGCGAATGAATACAATAGTTTAATATACGGAAAAGTATTGGAAAACTGAAATTATTTTAATTATTTGTTTATCGACCATCGAGTTGACATTGAAGCAAAATGTAAAATTTCTAGTTAATTAAAAAAAAAGACAAAGATAATCTCGAAAATAGAAAGGGAGGAATTGAATTGAGTCTTTGGGAATATCTAGAAATCAAGGATAAAAAGCTATAAATTTATCAAATAAACAGATCGAAATGACTCATGTTTTCCTTAGAATTTTTTATATAATGTGTGCTAAGTCACTGTTATTTTATAAAACCCCAGAGCTATCGTATTGCAAAACTATCATTGAATCTCGATAAAAAACCATGAACATTGAACATATATCCTAATCAATTATAATACATTGAATATCTGGAAACATGAATGTAGTAAACATTAACTCTGAGTTTTTCTAAATTGAGAAAATAAGTCTCATTTTGATGTTGCTAACGTCATATTGGGTATCTGAATTTATTCAAGATTCATGAATGGATGACAATGAAATAATTTTATAGAGAAAAAATTGTTTGTTTCGATTCTTTGGTGCTCATCAGTGCTTCGAATTCAAATCCGAAAATTCAACCGTCACTTATTTTCCCTTCCTTATGTTGTGTCTCACATTAACAATGTTGCCCCAGTTCAGAGGCATGTTGGTACACATGATATTGTTTATTCTGTTCATGATTCGATTGAAAAATCTTACAATAAAGCTAAATGGTGTAAGTTTTATTACTCATATTCAGAATTTCAATTCGTTCTGAGTAATTAAGCCAACAATGTAAGTTCCATTCTCATATTAAAAATTTCAAACAGTTCTGAGGTGATGTTCATAAAAATTCAATTGTAACAACTAAGCCATGTGTCCCCTACATATCATACAATAATGACGCAAGCGCAATGTTGTGAGTCACGTGACATTGCCCTATTTCTTGAATTTTACAGCTGATAATAAACTATCAAGATTTTTCACTATTAAATGAACATAAATGTCAGCTTTAAACGAATCACTTTTTCGAAAGTGCTTCTACATGTTTCCAGATGAAAATTTAGGTTATGTCATGTTATACCAAGGTCTGTCGACATCAAACGATTGTTATAAAAATCAGTATTTTCCAAATTCCTGAGAAGCTCCTACATTAATTTGAATTATCTCAATATTACATGTACATGGAAAGTAACATTAAAATCAATGGGATGTCGGCATTTATTAAGTTATTTATGAATTTTAGCAACGAGAGCGAAGCGTGGATTCTATCTGGCTGGGTTCCAAGCCCGCCCCTGGAAAGAGGATTGATATTGCTCGGTAAAAACAACACAAATATCGGCGGTACTTTCGCGAACCTTGGTTCCGCGAGGTTCCGCCGAGGTCGGAGGCAAGGTTACCACGCCCTATTCGCACGGCGGTCATCAGGTGCGCCAAGGCAAGGCAAGAATAATCGCGCCTGGTCGAATTTGTGTGCAAAATGTGTGTTTTGTCGACAAACCCGTGCGCTTTTTCGTACGCCAAAGGTTAAATCGTCATCTCTGACTTTACCCAACATATTAGCTTTAAATTAGAATGGAATTCGGCGCATGTTTGAATTTAGAGAAGTTAAAAAAACTAGAGGTGTCGTGGAACACCCGGTATTTATTACGTATTAAATAGCAGACGAGTGAAATGAATTAACAAGTAATTAAATGAGGAAAATAGAAATCAATTATTTTGGGATTTTATTAGGAGCAAGTTCAATATAACATATTTTTTGGTAACAATAATAACATGAAAAAATATAATGAGAATTATGCGTTATTATGTATAATTACAAAAGATTTTAATTATTCTGTATATTCTATATATATATATATATATATATATATATATTATATATATATTATATATATATATATATATATATATATATATATATATATATATATATATATATATATATATATATATATATATATATATATATATATATATATATATATATATAGGGTGTAACTAAATAAGTGTAAAACATTTAAGGAGGTGATTCCTCATCGAAAAAAAGATAGGATCTTTCATATAAAGAAACTTCATTGGAGCATCCCATATTAAGATACAGCCCCTTAAAGGGGGTACATAAAATTTGTATAACAATTTTTTTCATTTTTTCACAAGCTCTAAAAAAGTTACAATATTGAAATTAACCTGACGCTTTCTACTACCAAAAAGACACTTAGCCAGTAATTTATTTGGTTTACCCCATGGTTGTAAGGGGTGGAAACCGCAACCCCTAAAATTTATTTCCAATGTAACTTTTTGTCTTATTATTTGTTTACCATTTAAAAATTTATTTCCGTTAACCTGTTTCATTCTAAAAAAAAATGTTTTTTGCCCAAAATAAACCAGATCGCAGCAAAAAATTATTTTACGAGCAACTACAGAGATACATCGTGATAAATGCGAACTGGATTTATTGTTATTTTGTAGTTAGTACCTGCATTAAATGATTAAAGGGTAATAAACAAAACTGATTAATTTCAGTATTGTTACTTTTTTAGTGCTTGTGAAAAAAATTGTTATACAAATTTTATGTACCTACCCCCTTTAAGGGGCTGTATCTTAACAAGGGATGCTCCAAAGAAGTTTCTTTATATGAGAGATCCTATCTTTTTTTCGATGAGGAATCACCTCCTCAAATGTTTTACACTTATTTAGTTACACCCTGTATATATATATATATATATATATATATATATATATATATATATATATATATATATATATATATATATATATATATATATATATATATATATATATATATATATATATATATATATATATAGGGTGAACCAAAGTTGCTGGAACACAGAGCTACCCCGTGTAGAGCTCAAAATGAGTCTATTGGACCCAATTTATTTATATTCCAAAATATACCGTTTGCCGTGAGAAGAGTTGAAAGTTTGCATAAAAAAACACATCTTAAGAAGGGGGTATTTCAATTTTTTACGTCGACCTTTGTATTGATGAATTTGGCCGCCATATTGAACATTTATTATAAAAAACCGTTTGGCCCTTGTCGCGACTGCCAACTCAATGTTTGTGTAACAATTTTATTTAACTTGTAGGAATTCGAACTTTTTACAAGAGTAACAAAATGAATATAATTAATTAGTCTTCACGTTAAATCAAAATTGAGAACATTATTACCACCCTTCTGAAAAATATCGAGGGGATGAGGGTGGTTTTTACCCTTCTACAGTTTCTTTGACTACCGAAAGGAGATTAATACTTTCAAATACACTTTTGTCGAATTTCATTCGATTGTTTTCCTCAATTCTGTACAGCGTATAAAAATGAGTTTTTTTATATGAACTTTCAAATCTTATCAAGGGCTAACGGTATATTTTGGTATATAAATAAATTGGATCCAATCGACTTATTTTGAGCACTACTACATGTGGTAGTTCTTTATCTCAGCAAATTTGGGACACCCAGTATATATATAAATATATTTAAAAAATTTATTCCTTCTGTTATTCATTTCTGATCGCTGATTATCATTATACGAATAGATAGTAGATTATTTGTAGAATATAATCAATTCTCAACTTCAAAATCATACGTAATCGATAATAAATAAACAATAATTCTATTTTCAATATGAATGATGTTATCTCCTGATCTATAACTACAAATCGCTCACTTTGGCGGCTTTCACTGAGAAAATAATTTGAGACCTTTTCGAGGTTAGGTTTGATTCTTTTCGAGTTGCGGTCTTTTTTTTTTTTGAACATTTTCGAGCAGTTTGCTAGCAGTTCCCAAGTTCACCGGGAAATCGATAAATTTTATCGAAATTGGAGATTAATTCCAACTTCCTACGATTGACGGTTGCCGAGTTATGGCCCCTACACACGCACGTCGATGTCTTGATACATCAACGTGCAGCCAATAACGTTAATGTGTAAAATCTGAATTTTATCCCGCGTTGTTATTAGATTTTGCTGAAGGTTTTATAAAAAGGATACGTTTGTGTTTAGAGTCTAATGGTCGCCATTTTGAACACTTGATATAAAATATTGCTTGTTTCATATCCATAACTTTTTTTTCCTTCATAATTTGAACTAGTACATTCATAACATTTGAGATATTGAAAGATAGACGCATATATTATGATCTTAATTATTTCAATCAGTTCCGATTTCTCAAAACGCCATAAGCGACTTGATAAATAATAAATTTCTTAAAATCAGTTTGCAAGATGGAAATGTTCATTTTATTTGAAAACGTGAAGAGACATCGATTGGAATGTATTCAGGTATTCGATAAACAATTAAATTTTACATCTGTTAGTGACATAAAATATGGGGTAGGTATCTCATTTAAGTTGAACAAGTTAGTGCCGTTTAAAGATTGCAATTATTTTACCTTTATTTTGAGACACCAAGTCTAAGTTAGTCAATATTTCACAAATGCGACATAAAGTTTGTTTAAGGACATATCATTAATTTGGTTGGAAACAAGAAAACACGAGTTGAGAGTTTAAGCGTTAAAACTGATACTACATTTTCACAAAATACGAGATATTTCAAAAACCCTAAGGTTTAGGTGAATTAAAGTTTGATGAAACTGGCATTTGTTTTCATCGTTAAATCGAAAAATGAAATAATATATGGCTATATGGGCATTCCATTCGAAAAATACCAACTTTTGGCACACCCTGTACAACATGAAAATATTTTTAAAATGTAGTCCTGCTAGGTCCCTATCCATCCTAAAGAAAAAGCTTTTATAAAATCAAATACTTTGCCCATAACTCTTCGTGTCGAATAACGTGAATAACCCTATATATATATATATATATATATATATATATATATATATATATATATATATATATATATATATTTTTTTTTTTTTTTCATGTTAATACACAAACGACTGGTTGAATTCCATGTAACAGATAGTATTTGATCAATTTGTGTAAAAACCTTAACGTATAGATATACATATTTCGTCTTTTTAATAGAACTTTTCGAGTTTCATAACTTTTTTATAGAAAGAATTTGAATATCTCTCACTGTTAAGGCAATGTTCATAAAAAACGCGTTAACTCGACTGTTTTTTCATCGACTTCACTTAAACGGTAGAATGTACAGCTCATGTCCACTCTGAAACCCTATTCTAAATATTGGTGAAAGTTGGAATGTTGAAACCTACCAGGGGAGGGAATGATGTGATGAATTTCGATTTTTCCGACCATTAATATATTAAAGTGGATGTTTGTATCCATAAAGTGAAGGCCAAACTACAACTTATATAACAATGAGCTATGCAGTTTCTGGAGAAATGAATTTTTTGGAACGCCTTGCCGGGTAGCTGTTAAAGCGCATTCGCCATTTTGTATTATATAATATACAGGGCGTTCGGCACATGAACCGTCAAAATTTGTTATGATATTGTTGGGTTCATTTGCTACCTTTCCACCCCAGGACCCAGGGTCCTAAGAGCCTAGTGAGTTTCTTATTTTAGCCTATAAAAGCACAATTTTTTAGAAATATTTTGTAAGATGCTTGTTCAAATAATTAATAGTTTTTATTGATAGGAGTTTTTCTATTTCACGAAATTATTGATTTTGCGAGAAAATATTCAACTTCAAACTCAATGTAGAGAAAAGTAACAACAATTGAGAGATTCATTTCATTTAAAAAATTTCTTCGTTTATTTGAACGAAAGTTAAATTACCAACAATAATCTTGAAGTTGCTTCCTTTTCTCAAAATTACTAATTTTGTGGAACAAAAAAAACATTTATGTACTGTCAATCGAAATAAAAACTGTTCATTATTTGAACAAGCATACATTACAGAATATTGAAAAAAATTGTGCTTTTATAGGCTTTAAAAAATTGGAGGGTTTGAAGACAAGATTTTGGGTAATTTGGGAAATAAAATTAAAAATAACATATCTCTTTAACCGTGACTCTTAGGACCCATAGTCCAAGGGTGAAAAGGTAGCAAATAACACAAAGAATATCCCAAAAAATTTTGACGGTTCATGTACCGAGTACGCTATAATATGTATATATATATATATATATATATATATATATATATATATATATATATATATATATATATATATAATATATATATATATATATATATATATATATATATATATATATATATATATATATATATATATATATATATATATATATATATATATATACATTGTATTTGTTGAACAAAACTAAATTTGAATTTACTACGTTTATTATCACAAAATATTTTGAAAAATATAACACTGCGATTGCAATTTCGGTCACTAGACCATCATCGGGCAGATTGAGTTAAGAACTGAATACAGAATTATAGATTTGCGCTTACGGGTGGGAAAGAATTATTGCAGGTAGCTAAATAGACAAGAAGAACATATTTCAAGAAAGGCTAATCGAGTGAATTTCCCAAATTGGTACAATACAATGTTCTTAGAAAAGTCGTTATTGTACCAATTTGGGAAATTCACTCGATTAGCCCTTCTTGAAATATGTTCCTCTTGTCTATTTAGGTACCTGCAATCATTCTTTCCCACCCGTAAGCGCAAATCTATAATTCTATATTCAGTTCTTAACTCAATCTGCCCGATGATGGTCTAGTGACCGAAATTGCAATCGCAGTGTTATATTTTTCAAAATATTTTGTGATAATAAACGTAGTAAATTCAAATTTAGTTTTGTTCATCATGTTAAATTATCCATTAGTAACGACGGATTCCATCAACCAATGTATTTGTATTTGCATTCTTTAATTATATCTCAGACATTGACAGAAAAACAAATCGTAAAAGCAAAATTCATTAAAGGACATAATACAACACTGCAACGAAAAAAATTACTTCTAGTTTATTCATATAATTACATTGGGAAGGGAATTTTTACTCAGATAGTCAGATGAATCCGAATCAAATGCTCAAAACGTGAAATTATATTCTTAAAATGATTGAACCCCACAATTTGATAAGTA
Organism: Cynegetis impunctata; assembly: GCA_030704885.1. Lineage (NCBI taxonomy): Eukaryota > Metazoa > Arthropoda > Insecta > Coleoptera > Coccinellidae > Cynegetis > Cynegetis impunctata. The sequence goes on from JARQZK010004335.1 coordinate 1,705,710, forward strand.
TAGTTTAGCACGTTTCATTTTATTCGTGCTCCGTCAACGGGGCGTTATTCTAGACAGCTCCAATTATCGAATCACAGTAGCGTGAAAATTATCCTATTCGATATAAAGTCGATTTCACTTTTCCTCGAAAATGAAGTGATTCCATTAAATGAAAGTGAAAAAATTCAAATCGTAAGATATCTAATAAATGCATCGTTAAAGCGAAGCGTGTTCTTGCCGTAGCGTTAGAGAGAAAATTGATTACTCACAATCGACACATTCACTTTCAAACGGAGAAAGTTTACATCAGTTGGCAGCTTTTACAAAACGCAGTTCACTTTTGCACCATCTGCCGTCGACGCTCATTGCGGTACCGCTCGATTTAATTCAACGTTTTTCATTCAAACCTGATAAATACCAATTTCAGTCAGTCTGTTTTTCATGAAATTTATAATTGTAATTTATAATTTATTTTCACAAAAAGCTGGAAGTTTAATTAGTTTGAGAGATAATGCGAAAGAAATAATGGTTGAAAGTGAAGAAATTTATCTAGGTCTAAGTTTCCAATAATTTTTCTGTAATACTCAACATAAGACAGAGAAAACAAGTAAGGTGTTCTATAATTGAGTAGTTTCTCTCGTAGTTTCGACCTCATCAATATAATAATCATGAATATTAGTCTAGTCCACAAGTGCTTTTTTTTCAACTTTTTTCAGCAGTCTCGGGAAAATATGAACAAGGTGTCATTTGCTTCGGAATAGCTTGTAAATGATTTTTGAAAAAATCATGTTCCGCTCGTGATAATTGTAAAAGTTAGAAACAATATACTGAAAAATTTTTTTTTTAACGGGAATTATTCTGAAGCCTCTCAAGAGTTTGGTCCTACAGTTCCAGGCGTTAGGACGTTCTTCTAGACTGCTGAAAAAAGTTAAACAAAAAAGAACTTTTTGACAGTTATTGACATGTTGACACTTTTGATGACTTGACCTTCATATTAGTTCAATTTTTCTGTAATTTTTTTTATCTTATTATTCGAAATGCGCCTACTTCTAAAACCATCAAATGGTAAATTATTCTCATCCCATGAATATTTGGGAAATTGTTCTCCATTATACAGGGTCCTTCAAAATTTGCGATTTCAACGATAAATACAAAAATAGTAAAAAGTGCATTTTTTCAAATGTAATACCCTGTATATTATTGAATATCTCGAAATAAAATTGAAATTTCTTTCAAATGGTATATCATGTACCTATACCTAAAAAGTCAGGTTTCCGAAATAAAAGCAAGTTTCTATAAAAATCGGATTATTTAGCCATATTTTGTATTAGGTAGCTATGAAATGTCAAGAAAGATGTCATTATGAAAATTTGACAATTAGTCCATCAACAATAAAACGTTCGCGCATTCATTAACGAAAATTTGATTTGAAAACAATCAAAATGGAAGGCAATAACTTTTCTCATGAAGTTTTGATGAAGTTATTTATTGTACATGGTCAATGTGACCAAATAATAGCAAGAACATGCAGAAAATTCAATGAAATGTATACCTATTGACAACCAATAAACGAGAGAAAATTTGTACGTTTACAAAATAATTTTATCTGGATGGGGCACCAGCTCATTGCACTGGGGAAGTAACAACTGAGTTGTTCCAAATGTTCGATGATCGCTGGTTTACGTTTAGGACCATGGAATTGGCCTGCGAGATCACCCGACCTAACGCCAATTGATTTTTACTTGTAAAGAAAAGTTTACATTACATCAATAGCCAGTAAACAAGACCTGCGCCAACGAGTGATCAATTCCATCGAGGAGCTAAATGCCAATGAGATAAGGAGGACCACAAATCATTCAACAAGTATCCGAATTTTTTCGGAAACCAACGGCAGTCATTTTGAACACTTATTATGATCGTTTTCTTAACTTAAATACTTATGTCATTGTATTAACATGGTTTATTCCCGTTATACCGTTTTGTTATTTGTTATTTTACGTAATGCAAATTGTTTTTTTTAGTTTAGTGAATTTCGTTTCGCTTTCAGTATTGACCCATAAGTGATCAAATTATTTTGTTAACGTACCAATTTTCTCTCGTTCGTTGGTTGTAAATAGGGATACATTTCATTGAATTTTCTGCATGTTCTGGCTATTATTTGGTCACATTGACCATGTACAATAAATAACTTCATCAAAACTTCATGAGAATAGTTATTGCCTTCCATTTTGATTGTTTTCAAATCAAATTTTCGTTAATGAACGCGCGAACGTTTTATTGTTGATGGACTAATTGTCAAATTTTCGTAATGACATCTTTCTTGACATTTCATAGCTACCTAATACAAAATATGGCTAAATAATCCGATTTTTATAGAAACTTGCTTTTATTTCGGAAACCTGACTTTTTAGGTATAGGAACATGATATACCATTTGAAAGAAATTTCAATTTTCTTTCGAGATATTCATTAATATACAGGGTATTAAATTTGAAAAAATGCACTTTTTACTATTTTTGTATTTATCGTTAAAATCGCAAATTTTGAAGGACCCTGTATAATGGAGAAAAAAGTCTTTAGAATATTCCTAATACGTCGGAACTTAGTATACTACACCTAAAATTTCAGCGTCCTATGAATCTCAATACCTTACTAATGAACATTTAATTGAAGCTATGTTTTGCACAAAAAAATAAGGAAACCATTTAATTTCTCGAAAACCTCTGGAGATAGGTATAGGGAAGTATCATAAAAAAACAAATAGAAAATAGTAGAGAAGCAAAAAAGGAATAATATATAGGGTGTCTCATTTGAAATTTCACAGTTGCTGCTACTTTTTAGTATAAGCGGCAACGCCGCAGCGCCAATATTATTTTAGATCGATAGAGCAAAATCAACTGTGTGACCCTATATATATATATATATATATATATATATATATATATATACATACATATATATTTATATATATATATACATACATATATACATATATACATATATACATATATACATATATGCATATATATATATATATATATATATATATATATATATATATATATATATATATATATTTATACTCATTACATTATCCCTAGCCTCAACATTTCTATTTATACAATATAAACAATAAAACATTTTTCGAGACGTTCTAAGAATTTATGCATTTTAAAGACATATGAAGTGAAAGTTTTCAAAAATCTGTAACAAGTAATGTCAGTATCAATTATAAAACTGATGTTGGCCCTAACAGTGCATAGTCAAGGATCTTGATATTAACCATTGAGTTTATTTATATATTATTTCTGTTATTTTTTCTGTTTCAATATTAATTTATTGAAAGGAATATATCCGCTTTATTCGAAAAAAAAAATTATCAAAATGTTCCGTTCCTTTAAGTTCCTTGGAAATTTTGAAATACAATATTATTTCATTTGAATCTATGTAAGTATGTACCTATATATACAATGAAATAGAAAATTGAATGGTTAGCCTCTTAGTTTTTCCAATAAATAACGGTTTCTTTCCCTAGAAGTACTGTAATAAGTACAAGATTAATATTCAGAACCACCAGCTCTCTCAGCAAAAGTAAAATCATACTTAAATTTGCATCAATTAGAGAAAATATTCATTCTTTAAATACCCACAAACTTCTTAGAAATTAAAGAACGTGAATAAACTTAAATTAATGAATATCGAATAGATATCACATAACCGCAATATTCAATAGATTTGCGCAAATTCAGAAAAAAATTTTTTATTTTATACTTAACGCAACTTGACAGCCTTCTTTTTAAAATGAAGATTTTAAACCAAATAATATGAGAAATCTTCATTTCAGTGATTTTTTCGCATACTTTTGCCTCAGTATGCTGTAATTGAGATGAATATATCACATTGGAACGATATGTACCTGTTATTGTTTTTCTAATCAATGATTTTCGTAGAAAATGTAAAAACGAAAATGTAGTTCAGATATTTATTTTTTATGAACCTTTTTTCTCTTTTTTTGTTTGTATCCTAAGACGATTTATCATATCGTTTTTCCTACTAATTGAGGTTATAAAGATCTACACAAAAAGTACCTCAATGCAAATAATTGAAAATACATTATACTAGCCACTAGCGTTGCCTTGAATGAATAATGCCAGGATCTTTCAAATGCAAACAACATTTTTTAATAACATTTTTCCATATTTTATATAGTAATGCTACTTTACTCTACAGTGAAATTAGAATATTCCCGCTTGACCGCAAGCCAATGATTAAAACGGCTATGCGCGTATTTGGTCAAATTGAATGCACCAGCTGTAGAATGAAATTTTTTCAGAAAGCATTATTTAAAAAGTTTTCCAAATGGTTTAAACATTTTGGCGGAAACTGTATATTATAATAATGGCAACGTGGTTCTAACCAACTAAAATGAGAACGTAAATAAAACAATAAATCTGGCCATCCCGTCAGTTCTTCTTCCATTTTTCAGTTTTTGCTTTTTGCACATAGGATGGACTGACAATTCAACTGAAATGATTGGGTATTATAGATCTTCCATGTTGGTTTTTCTGTGATAATGTATCAAAAGCATAATAAATTGTGTGGAAATTGACGAAAAGTATCTTTATTTCTGTTTATTTAATGATAAATTCGTTGTCTAAGCCTATATACTTTCATTATGAAATTTGCACGGATCAAGTCCTTATATGTCTTTTGTATTAGACGAAAAAATTCGTCCAGAATTATAAATTGCAATAGTAAATTCCGATGAAAATCACAGAATGTATTTCTGAAAAATGAAGCCTAGTTCCTTCACCAATTTGTAGATGTAAGAATATATTGAAATGATAAAACTAAGCGAATAAGTCCATGTATAGATACGAAATATCTACGACTCGAATAGTCTCCAATTTCATGCAGATGGTGGTTTTCAGGGGATTACGTGGTAATTGAACATTATAAATAGGATTCCTACTGTATTTTTAGTAGGTGATATTGACTGAAAGGTTAGTGATATGCATTGGTGTACCACTGGGCTATTACAATTATGATTTATAGATGAAATTTTCACATTGGAATATCTCGAGGAGAAGAAACATATTTACGATAAAGTTATTTGAAACATTATGGATGACAATTTTCCCAATATTTCAATGACCGAACAACTTGCAGGATAGGCATTGTTGAACAAATTTGAATGATACATTTTGTAAGTTTTGTAAGTTCTACATGACAATTATGGAAAATCCCTATCGAATTCATTGATTTGCGAAGATTCTAGAAAAAAGTTTCGAATTCTCCTTATTCAATATTTTAAAGTCTGAGCTGAATGTGTGGGTCTAAATAATTACATTATTGCATAATAAGAATCTGCTATTTTATTATCAAAAGAAGGGTTATGTTCTGAAATTCTAATCTAAAATATCCTAATTAATCTTATATATACCAGACAATTTGTTTCATGGATTTGTGAACTTAAATCAGGAGTTTATGAAATTAAATGTGGTGATTGTGATAAGTTTCACATTGGAGGAATTTTCAGAAGTTTTGAGATCAGAATTTCAGAACACAAACGGAAATTAGTTAATCAAAAGTCGGATTCACATTATGCAAAAGTTTTAGTCCAATAAAATCACACATTGAATTTTGATTTCAAAATATTAAATGCTGTGGAATGAAACTTAATTTTCTAGAATCATTACAGATAAATAGATACAAACGTCTTCTATTGAATAGCCAAATTGATCATACAATCCCCCTTCTGAATCTTTTCAAAATTACTGAACTACCTGACTAGCAGTTTAGAAAGGGTTTTCCCTGTTTTACTAATCATTTGTAATCATCCTTCTATTTACCCTTTCTACACAATTTGTCATTTATTTATTTCTTGCATTCGATATAAGGAAGATATGTATTCTGTTTGCATTTAGCATCTGAAGAAGCTGAAGTTTCACTGAAACGTGTGTCATGCGTTTTTTAAAATAATAAACGTGTAAATTGTTTTCATCAATATGTTTATTAACTTATATCATGTATCGTCAATAAAAACTTTTGTTAAGTTAACATGTGGCGATTATAATTCATTCGTATTGAAAATATTAATCTGTTCTATATAGTAGATCCAAACAATCTTTTCACTTGGAAAATCAAGAGTTTTCACTAATTTGATGGAAAAACGCGTCAATAATCTTGAATCGTTAATTATGAACTTACTCAATGTATATCTGAAGAAGCCTAATCAATTGAATCATGATTTAACACTCATCGAGTTGAGATATATTTTCAGTATTTTTTTTTGATATTTGCGAAATATCAATCATTAGATTCGTTCAATGAGAGATGTTGAAAAAATTAATCTACACTGAAAAAAATATTCTGAATCACCTGAATTCAGCATTATTGCTTTACAATTATTAGCACAAAAGAGCAACAGATTCAAGAAAGTTTTTGAGAACTCCTTTGTTTTTAGGTGTTTATAGATTTCTTTCTTCGCAAAATTCTCTGTTAATATACCGGATGTTTTGTAGTAGGTACAGTCCTACCTAATACGGATGTGTTGAAACATTTTTCATGTTTTTCAAATTTAAAAGTAAAATCAAAATCCAAACAACATCTATTTATATTTGATCCTTCGACATGACTCTCTTTGTCAATGTTATTGAATATGTCGTATATATTGGAAACAAAGTACCGCGATCGTTCATCAAATTACTCATTTGATAATCAAGCTGAAAATTATTGGAAGTTGAATAATTATATGTTCAATAACTTTCATATTCTGCGAGAATCATGTCGAGAGTAAAATTACAGGAACTTTTCATTGTACAAGCATTATATCAATTAGCTTCAGTTGTGATGTTACGTAAGTGCAATGCACCGGGTACATTGCTCTCCGATTTAGAAACTTTGTATATAATTGTAATGCAAAATATGTTGTTATTTTTCTCTATGTTTATTTAGAAATAAACAAAGGAGAAAATTTAAATATGTATGTATGTATATATATATATATATATATATATATATATATATAAATATGAATATATATATATATATATATATATATATATATATATATATATATATATATATATATATATATATATATATAGATATTGCTCTCCGACTTAGAAACTTTGTAATGAATTGTACTGAAAAATATGTTGTTATATTTCTCCATGTTTATATAGAAATAGACAAAGGAGAAAATTTAAATATGTATATATGAATATATATAAATATATATATATATATATATATATATATATATATATATATATAAAATATTATATATATATATATATATATATATATATATATATATATATATATATATATATATTTATATACATACAGTACATATGTGAAATATTTTTATTATTAGTTTTTACAAAAAAATTTATTCTTCATGAAAAGTTCTGCGTATTCTTATACAACTTATCAACTATCAGATATCAAATTGTATCAGTCGTATACGAGGTTTGTCAAAAAAATTCATTTGATCAGGAGTAAAGTACCCTCATTTTTGAGCATATCGAAAATTTCAATAGGAAAAAGATGCTTAAGATTTTCAAATATTCAATATTTTTCATATACCATAAAAAAAATTTCTGGGATTACACTGAAAGTTAAAGCTGATCCATTATGCATTAATGTTCAATTTTAAACTTTCAGTATTATCGCTAAGAATTTTTTTTAATGTATAAAAACAGTATTGAATATTTGAGAATTATTTTTAATCTTTAACATCTGTCCTTCATAAAAATTTCCGATGTGGCCAAAAATAAAGGTACCTCATCCTTTTATTGAAAATAAAGTAAGTTAGAAATCTGGTATTATGTATTACATAACAGGCATAATTAAATAAATTCACAAGGCTAACTTCACTTTTGAACTGATTTTTAATTAACTTTTTTGTATGATTAAATTTATTAACGAATTTTTTTACTTCAATTATTCATTTCGATTCCTAATTATCATTGAAAATTCAAAACATTTGAGCAGCTAAGCACCGACACTAAGGTCGTATTTTTCTCACGATGTATATTGCCTCGAGATGCTTTCATAACGAAATAAGTTATAATTCGAAAAGCTACGCTTCAAATAAAACTGAAATAAAAATAATAAAAATTAGAAAATAATGTATTTTATTGAAAAAAAATTCGCGAAGTACATCGCGTACTGAAGCATTCTTTAAAGCCAACTATGATAAAAATTAGAAAATAACTTATTTTATTCAAAAAAAAAACAATCGCGAAGTGCATCGCGTATTGATGGTCGATGCCTCAAGATGAGATCCGAACGGAATAGTTTCCGCGACGTAGCTACAGCGCGAATGAGAAAAAGAGTTGAAGCAGATTTTGAAAAACCACAAAAAATAATAATTTTTTTTGTTAAAATGGCAGCGGTTGGAAAAATTTAACCAAATTTTAATAGTTTCAGTCTGCCTCGAAAACAATCGCAGATTTTAAATTTCAACTCATTTGGTTTGATGGGAGCAGCTGGAGATGCCAATATGCACCGGAAGAAAAATCTAAATGAAAACAAACGTAAAAATAGCGACGGTTGGAAAAATTTACCTTAATTTTGCTGGATTTGTTCTGCCTTGAAAACAATCCTATCAAACAAATTTCAGCTCATTTGGTTCGATGGGAGCCACTGGAGTTTATATTTTATATATATATATATATATATATATATATATATATATATATATATATATATATATATATATATATATATATATATATATATATATATCAGACATCCAAAAAAAATTCGAAAACTATGGTCCAGGAGGTTCAAAACGGATAAAAAACTTCCAACTGTTGACTTTCGACACGCTGCAATATTCTATCATTTTCGGAGAAAATAAGACTAAAAAGGTGAAGTAGCTAAGGCAGTTCTGTATTGCAAACTAAAGAATGAATATACTTTTTTGGCAGATGTTTACGGCTCTGTCTGAAAATTATTGAGCTGATTAGCTCATCCCTTCCACTGAAATCCATAGTATATCCAGCTTAGTAAAAACTCCTTCAGATTTTGATAAAGTGAGTTACACTCGAATTCTCTTATCTCCAATGAAAGCTCTCTGTACACTCTGTTCACGCTACACTTGGAACAGCTTTGCGAACGAGCTGGTGCATTGACCCTTTTGGTTTGGAGTATGTGCAGAGTGCAGAGCCGTGCAAGCTAGAAATAATTACTATCGCTAGGCGATTTTCCACATTCTTGCCTATAAACATACGATTGTAATCGGCTTTAACCGATTACACTCATCAACAATGGAAAATAAGAAGCGAATTTGGATTACGTTTTGCAGAAAGTGTGTTTAGAAAAATTGTACTATTTGGATATGAAATTGGATTATTCTAAAATGAATTTATGTAACTTAGGTTATATTCAACAGATAATAATTTAAATTTCCTAAAAATATGTTCATACAAAAGTTTGGTTCATTTCATTGTGAATTTTTTTACATTGTATGCTCTTCCATATATGTACCTACTATTAAAACATTTTTTGGAATGAAGTTCTTTATTGCAAGTTACACTTCAGACACAAGGCGAATGAGGAGATAAAATTTACCGAAGGAGATCCTTTCAATGCGGGCGGCATGTTTAGTTTCATAGACAGATAAATTCAATGTCTTAATTCAAAACTATGTAATATTTCTTCTTTGAAGTATGAAAATATTCGTGTGAGTTTCATATTGAATTCAGAATTGGTTATTCATTAAATATCACGTATGATTTTGAAATTGTAAATAGATTATACTATACATATATATTATACATATACAAAAAATCTTCTATCTATTCGTATAATGATAGACATGAATTGGAGTAAATAATTGAAGAAAACAAATTAATATATATATATATATATATATATATATATATATATATATATATATATAGATATATATATATATATATGTGCATATATATATATATATATATATATATATATATATATATATATATTATACAGGGTGTTTCTAAATAAGTGCCAAAGTTTTTAGGGGGCGGTTCCTTGTCGAAAATTAAAGGGAATCTTTCAAGTAAACAAAAGAGCTGTCCTTGAAAAGTTACACGAAAATTGAACATTAGTATAATCATTCATTTTGAAAATTTGAATGGCACAATTGAAATTTTAAATAAGTACCACATAAATATCAAATGGAATTTTCAACTAGGACATAAAAATAAAAGCGCCCTTCATGCATGATGGTGTATTTTCTTTTTGTATCAAAAAAATATTGCTTTCACGGAAACAACACAAGAGTTGAGAAAGCTTGCCACTAAATAATTTTTTTCAACAGATATTTTTAAAGTAAAAATTTTGTTTTGTTGAAAAGTTTTCGTAAACAATTGAATAGAAGTTGCATATTCAATCCCTCTAAAGATCACAACAGAATTTGAACAATATTCATAAGTAGCCTTTTCATTGGTAGAACACTACCACAAAATACCATTTCTTCAACTCTTCGGCAAATTCAAGAAAAAAATTCAAGATTCTTTTCAGCATATATCAGAAGTATGTCATTGTTTGAAATTTACTTTTCAGGTGTGGACAAGAAATGCACATAGTGTTAGAGGATACTGCACTGCTTACGTCAACGCGTTCGACAAACATTGGAATTTAGCACTTTCAGATATAACGGAAGTTTGGACTAGGCCTGCGAAGCGAAAAACCGTAGCATTAGGTAAGATCAGTATCAATAAAAAACTCTTGTAGAATTTAAAAAAATTTCATATTCATAATTTCACGGATCAAACTATATCTTCAGTTTGTTAAAAACATATCTTTTGCGTAGACTCATTTCAACATTGTACTAAATTTTGGTGCAATTCTCCTAGAGTAGTTTAGTGACATATTAAACATATTTGAAACGGAGCGGAAAATTCAAATCAATCTATTTATTAATTGAGTTGTATCTATATTATTTCATAATTATTGTGATCCATGGTGAGATTTTCTTAAATCAGGTGGTGACTAGCATATTTGGAATATGTTTTATGTTAAGTATATCTTGGTAGTGCTTGATTCTTGGTTTGAAATTCTCGAGGAAATTCTTCAGGCCATGGTCTATATAGAATTTCTCAAACCGTAGCGATTATGAAAACTTCTGTATAGTCCGTACAATTTAAACCTAAAAACAGAATAGAAACTACATTTACTCAGGACATCATCTTCACCTTCCTCTGAATTAACAGAAAAGTCCATCATTTACAATGCTTAAAAAATTTAGAATCACCAAAATCTTATTTTCTTGATGTAGGTACCTTATTACTCTGTTGAGGACCAAATTGAAAAAAAATTATTGATTGGGCCGATACATGGTGTAAATTAATAAACATATTAAAACAATGGTTAATAACAACAATTTACATTGATTGCCCGATGCGTCCAATAGTATCTTATATTAACGCTCCTGCGTATAAATTATGTCAGTATTTGAATAAGAAATTACCCACCTTAATTCAATTCAATCCGGCGTATAGCATTAAAAATTCTATTCAGTTAGTTAATCATCTTAAGAATATCAAAATTCCTTCAAATGCTAAATTAATTTCATTTGACGTTATCAACTTATTCCCTTCCACGCCAACTCAAGAAGTTAAAAATATTGTTAAGCGATATCTAGAGATGAACCCAAATTTAACAACTCAAGCAGTCAACGAAACAATGTCTGCCTTAAACTTATGTTTGAAACAGAGTTATTTCAAATTTAATAATATAATATACAAACAAGAAGACGGATTGCCCATGGGATCACCGTTATCGCCTTTGTTGAGTGAAATTTTCATGAATAACTTAGAAGAAAAAATTTTCAATATTGATAATAATTTAATTACTAACGTTTTATTATGGAGACGTTATGTAGATGATATTTTTTGTATTTGGACCGGTACAGATAGGCAGTTAGATAATTTCCTTAAATATATAAATACTTTCTACAACTCGATTCAATTTACAAAAGAAGTAGAAAACGAAAACGGTACCTTGAATTTCTTAGACGTTCAGATTGCTAGGAATTTGAATTCTCTTACTTTCAGCATTTATAGAAAACCAACCTTCACAGATACTTTAATTCACAGCGACAGTAACCAACACATTAAAATAAAACTCAGTGCTTTTCATTCGTTCATACATAGGTTGTTCACGATTCCATTATCGGAAACAAATTTTCAAACTGAAGTTAATACAATTGAATTATTAGCCACCAATAACGGTTACAATGAAAGTCTTATCGACAAGCTCATTGGGAAAAAACGAAGAAAGTATCTGTTGCATTCAATATACCCCACGCAAACTATTAATGAAGAACAAAAATACTTCCCAATAAATTATGTGCCTAATTTGAGTAGCAAAATTTGTAACAGACTATCGAAAAATAACGTTAAAACAATTTGTACAAATAAAAGAAACTTGAAGTCATTCTTGGTCAATAATAAAGAAAAATCTAACATCGGAGAAAACAGTGGTATTTACAAAATATTTTGCGACGAATGCCCTGCTTTCTATATTGGACAGACAGGAAGGAATATAAATATTCGTGTTGAAGAACATAAAAAGTCAATTTTACAAAACAAAAATACCACTGGCTTCTCTGAACATTGTATAAAATTCAATCACTTCCTGGATTTCAACAAAACCAAATTGTTACATTCAGGTAACAAGGGTAAACGTCTTGACCTTCTCGAAATTCTCGAAATAAGTTCCGCCCATAATAGTGAATTACCCCTTGTAAACGAACAAATTGATTTTCAGGTATCACCTTTGCTTTTGTCTGTTTTATAAATTACGATGCAATACTCTCCTGTAGTCAGTCTTGATAATGAGTTCATAGCTCGAAACATGTCGACTTTTCATTACTGCTAAATACAGTATCTAAATATTTTTTTTTATATTGTGAAACATAAGCCAAGTGTTTTTATTTTAAAGTTTATACTTTATTCTTTATGATGTTTCACCAAGTGATGTGCGAGAATTCAATCTCAGTTAACAATTTACACATTTATTAAATCTTTTCAAAATTACCGAACTACCAGTTCAGAATTGGTTTTTCCTATTCTAATAATTATTCGTAACCATCCTTCTATTTATCCCTTCTACACAATTCATCATCTCTTTATTTCTTGTTTTCGATATAACAGAGAAACTTAGTTATTTTGCCATTAGCATCTGAAGAAGGAGAAGTTTCACCGAAACGTGCGTCATGCGTTATTTCTTTTAATAAATGTGTAAATTGTTATTATTAACCATTGTTTTAATAAATTTGTATATATTTTTTATGAAAATGTGGTTTGATGTGTTTTTATTTCTATGTTTTACATTGTTAAGTTATTATATTTTTTTCGCTTGGTGTGTTTTTGTTTCTATATTTTACATTGTTTAGTTTTAGTTGTCGATAGATTGTACAATTTCAAAGGCAATAAAGCATATTTTGATTTGATTCGACTCAAAATTATGACAGTTTACATATAGAGCATAGTTCACATGAAATTAATTTTTACTTAAGAATTCCTAGAACCTGGTTAAGGGACAGATGGATTGTACCCCTTTCTTAATATATTGAATATGCCTATAAATTACTCTGGGTGGTGGTTTCACAGAAAACGTGATTTGTTGGACTTTCAAATATTTGAGTTTATAAATCGCGCGATTTTTATATCATAATTCAGTGCATAGATGAAGTCAATATGTTGATGAAATTCCTGGAGTCAATTTATGAACCGTGAGAAAGTTTAAAGTTTATTTTAATTGATTTTCTTAAATTATCTAATTTGATTGATAAGTTTCGAATTGCGCTTTGACATTATTAATCCATTCATCCATTTCGAATAATGATAATACAAATTATTGACTGATGAGGCGGATACTTTGTGAACACTAATTTTCATAATGTGAAACTGTTGATAACAATTTTCGCGAATATTTGATTAATAACAAATGACGTATGTTTGGAAGTACTACTTCTTCGTCAGGTAGTGATTAAATAATAGATATTATTAGCGACAGAGATATTTATATACGATATTGATCAGATTTTATGTTTATATTCAGAAATTATAATTTCTGAACATAAACGATATTTTGATAATAAAATACTCTATCGCAGCGATTCGCATTAGAAGAGCATCAACGCCCCAAAACCGATCACATCCAAGGTATCATACAAAACTACGAACTTACAAACTTTCAACCCTATTTCTATAAAACTGCGCCCTTTATCGTGTAAACAAGATTTATTTCCTCCTCCGGGGGGTCAACCCTCCAACCAATTCATATAGAAATAAATAAGATCCAAGATATCGTACGAAACTACCTACCTACAAAGTTTCAACCCTATGGTACCAAAATTGCGCCTTTTATCGTGTAAACAAGAATTATTTCCCTGGGGGGTCAACCCCCCAACTAATTCGCATTAAAACCTATCCCATTCAATATATCATACGAAACTACCTACTCACAAACTTTCAATCCTATTGCTCTGAAATTACGCCCTTTATCATGTAAACAAGATTTATTTCTTCCCCCAGGGGCTCAACCGCCCAACCAATTCGAACCAAAAAAAATCCCATTCAAGATATCATACAAAACTACCCAGATACAAACTCTCAACCCTATTGCTACAAAATGGCGCCTTATGTCGTGTAAACAAGATTATTATATTATATTATATATATATATATATATATATATATATATATATATATATATATATATATATATATATATATATATATATATATATATATACAGGGTGACCCAGAGCTACGTAATCGGTCCATAACTTTTTTGTCATTGAAGATATCGATATGAAATTTTCAGAGCAAACATGATCTGACTAAGTCTAATTTTCAAAATTATTTTGAAGACAATTGCACTTCCGGTTTTGCCGGAAGTGATATCAACTTCGTTATTTTAAATGGAATACCCTGTATATTTTTTGATTTTCGCATTTCTCATGTAATTTATAATAAAATTGTTATAACATTCTTTATACCTAAAATGAACAGTTTTCGAGTTATTAATTTTTTTCGTAAAATTTTGACAGTTGCGTCTTCAACAAAAATAGGCTATAACTTCTCTGTTAGTAGGTCTATTGGTATGCGGTTTAGATTTTTGTAACTTTGAAACATTATTTTATTTATTCCATGTCATATTTCTAACTTATTACTTGATAAAATCTAGGGTGAAGTTGGCAAATTTCAAACGTCAATAACTTTCTTATTTCTAATGGAATGCTATGTATATTTTTGCATTATTAAATTTGCTGTTCAATTACCTTTCGATTTGTTTAACCATTCCACATACCTAAAGTTGATAATAACAAAGATATTTCACAATTTTGTAATAATTTATATATCAATACACTTGAAAAATCGACTAGCGAGTTATTTTTGACGTATCCATGGATACCAATTACGAAAATTGTTTAAAATTTAATTGTGTCACCTTTTCTGTTCATTATGTTTTTAGCACCTGATGCTCATATCCGAAAGGATATTGAAAAAATAGTAATTCTAAGAAGTTAATATTCAATAATTATTGTTGTTTATAAACAACATATGTTTGTAGTAGACTGATGTCAAATTGCAATGTCAAGTTTTACATTATCATTTTGGTCAGGAGGAGTACATTCGCATGATCCAATAGTAACTCCAAATTATACATTTCAATGTTATACAGAAAGAAATCAATGCTTATTAATAACAGAATCACAAAACGTAGTTGAATCAGAATCAGAATATTTTTGATGATAAATTCTACTAGCTAGCAGAACATTTCGATCCGCTTCTCCAATACAGTAAACCATATTTATCATTTCTTGTCACGTAAAATCCATTTTATTAACTGAAAAAATACTAGAAAAGGTGACACAATTAGATTTTAAATAATTTTTATTATTGGTATCCATGTATACGTCAAAATAACACGCTAGACGATTTCTCAGGTGTACTGATATATATAAATTATTAAAAAATTGTGAAATATCTTTGTTATTATTAAGTTTAGGTATAGGGAATGGTTATACAAATCGAAAGGTAATTGAAAAGCAAATTTAAAAATGCAAAAATATACATAGCATTCCATTAGGAATAAGAAAGTTATTAACGTTTGAAATTTGCCAACTTCACCCTAGATTTTATCAAGTAATAAGTTAGAAATATAGAAAATTTTGACAAGGAATGAATAAAACACTGTTTCAAGGTTACAAAAATCCAAACCGCATACCAATAGACCTACTAACAAAGAAGTTATAGCCTATTTTTGTTGAAGACGCAACTGTCAAAATTTTACGAAAAAAATTAATAACTCGAAAACTGTTCATTTTAGGTATAAAGAATGTTATGACAATTTTATTATAAATTACATAAGAAATTCGAAAATCAAAAAATATACAGGGTATTCCATTTGAAATAACAAAGTTGATATCACTTCCGGCAAAACCGGAAGTGCAATTTTCTTCAAAATAATTTTGAAATATAGACTTAGTAAGACCATATTTGCTCTGAAACTTTCATATCGATATCTTCAATGACAAAAAAGTTATGGACCGATTACGTAGCTCTGGGTCACCCTGTATATATATATATATATATATATATATATATATATATATATATATATATATATATATATATATATATATATATATATATATATATATATATATATATAGAGAGAGAGAGAGAGAGGGAGATATGAAATTGAGTTTTTGGTGCCAAGCATCATAAAAAGTCATGAAATGAAAACCTATCTTAGTCCTAGGTCCAACTTTGCTAATCGCACCCATTTCAAAGTGAAAACAAGCTAAAAGAGATTTTCATTATGCAAATGATAACAACCACTCATTCAGTTCAGACTTTGAAATATAGGGAAAGGATGTTCTAATTTGAATTGTCTAGCTGTTTCACAAATCAATAAATTCAAGTAATTACTCATGGCTTTTTCTCAATGGCAAACTGGAACTCACGATTAGCCCCTTAATGAATTTAATGTACAGGTAGCACTCCAATTTGAATTGGGTTTTTGAGAAAAAAATTTTTTGGTGATAAATGGAAAGATGATAATATAAACAAATGAAACGGTTTTCGGGAATGTGGACTTTATTGCTGCCAATTACAAAAACTTTTCCAACGTTTTGAGGACTCTTCTCCTCTTTTTCAAGGCTGTGAAAAAACTAAGTTTAAAATAAATAGTATACGAGGAAATGTTATCCTAATTACCAATATTCTGTACTATCAAATGCAGTCTAAATTTGAAAACTTTGAGAACATCTATCTACAATTCTTTAGAAGTTTAAAACACATATGCAGGTCGTAAACATAAACTTAACCTAACAAATTTATAAATTACTGGTGCAGTGGGCGAGTCCACTGAACTTTGTCAAACAAACTAACATGGAACAACACAAAAGAAGAAAATATGGGGCAAACTACTGTCAAATTGCTACACTAAGAAAAGATTCATGAAATCTAAACATTTACCATGGAACCATGATCCTACAGCCAAAACTACGTCATGCAATATTTAATAAAAAATCGTAAACTAAGCTAAGGTTCTTGATATTATCTCTGAAGTTCTGAGTTTAATTTTATGAGCAACATTTCACTAATATTACGCTTATGTGTAAACTTTTCTTTGTCAAGAAGTGTGGTGTTGTTAAAATTGAAGTGATGTTTCTCTTTAATTGCATAGTTTGTTAGAGCTATTTTGTCTACGTTATTGGCATATTTCAGATCCGATTCATGTTGTTTTATTCTTTCTTTCACATATTGTTTGTTGTATATAGCACTTTTCACAGTCACGGCGCATATAATTAAACAAATGGCAGTAAATAATGGTTATTCACCCAATATGATTGACAGCCTTATTCAGAGGAAAAAATACAAAATGGCAATTTCAAAAGGTTACCCACTTATATCCGAGAAAAGTAGAGTATTTAACAGTTTAACATACTTGGGCAAACTTTCCGACAACCTGAAATTGTTTTTTCCTAAACAAAATTTCAAAATTTCATATAAAACCAACAATAGCATTGGAAAATTGATTAAAACAACAAATCAAAAATTCATAGAGATGAACGTACTAGTGTTTATAGACTCGACTGTAACGATTGTGAAAAATTCTATATAGGACGTACAATTAGAAATTTCAAAACTCGAATACACGAACACCAACGTAACTATATTAAGTAGAAAACTGACTCTAATTATGCGTGCCATCTTATTCAAGAAAACCATACATTTAATCACAATTATAATATATTACAATTAGAAAATAGTCTCCATAAAACCAACTGTTGGGAATCCCTATACATTAATAAATATAAAAATTCCGGAAACCTAGTTAACGACCAGATTGAAGTAAACCCTTCTCCTCTCCTTAATATGTTCAATGTAATAACTCTGAATGAATTGCTTATTGTTATTTAGTTTCTCTAGGAACCCCTATGTTATATTCAATTTTCGTATAAATAGATTGTTTTGTAATACCATAGTTTAGTACGAGATGAAGTCAATATTATGACGAATAGATTTTTATTCCAACCTGTGAAAAGTTAGTTTTTTATTTCTTTATAAAGTTATCATACTGATACTACAGTTTAAAAAAAGGAGCACTCGCGTGAGTATGTCCAGAGTTTCAAAAACGCTATGTTAGCGTGCTTATAAATCACATACGTCACAATAGCAGAGTAATTCCAGGAAATATGTATTCTCGCGACAGGATTCTGTATTTTCGATCCAAGCAGTGACATAGTGTTTACCAATATCCTTGGTGGAGGGCGCTCTGGGTTGTTATCCAGATAGAAGCTCGGTCGCGATTTGTATTGGCGAACAATCAGAAATTTGTTTATTCACTGCGAGTCAAATGAGCTGTACTGGTGAGATCTAATAAGATCGAAACAGAGGCATGCAGATTTTGAGTCAGGGTGACTTGACGATTTCTATAATTCAGTATTGGATTGTGAATGTATAATTCTCGTTGGGGAATAACCTGAATTTTCCTTGTTCACTTTATGTAATATATTCAATTGACCCTGGTCAACTTGTACATTTTTCATGACAAGGAAATCAACTCATAATCGTTTAAAATTATACGACAGTTGAATTTTCTCCTATATCCTCTTTTAAATTATTCAGCATTCATTTCATTTCATTTTCATGCAGCATTGGGTCAACCCAATGAATTTATATAAAAGAAAGTGAATAATATCAATAAAAGCTGAATATATTATTCATCAATTTCAGATGCGGACGCGAGCATCTCTTATCGATCAATAAAAAAAGTTGTACCTCCTCCAATCACTATATTGAAAGCAACCAAGAAAGAAGAAGTTTGTTCGAGGAAAGTGGATCAATATATACTACGAGGCGAACATGTGGTTCTTATAGCAGTTTATGAAGAGAATGAACGGACTTAATCAATGGAAGATCAAGGAAATATACAAGCTTTGCTATATTTTCAAATATGTATGGCATCATCTCAATAAAAATTTGATATAAAATGTTTTCTTCATTTAATAGTCCTTTGATACTATTATTTATCGATTTAAAACCAGTTTTAAATTAGTAACAGTAACAAGAGAGCATGACCAAAAATATGTCTACTTTCTCGAAAATTTAAATACAATCATTCATGAAAAGAATTTATTATTACAGAGCATTTAATTTTTTTAATACAAGACATTAACTATTGCTGTCATTTCATGTTATTTCGTTTTTGTAATTCAATTCAAATGAATAAAAAATATTGAGAGAACACTATTATAATATAATAGGTATCAAGTGGCAATCACAAGGAACTCATGCAAAACATAAAGACAAGAAATTTCCTCGAAAATACCTTTAGTTTCTTAATTTGAATATTTGAGAAAACATTTCTGAGGCAAAGTTAATACTGTATTGAACTTTCTCAAATAAGGCAATTTAGAAATTCCAAATTTTTTAGAATATTTATTTTATAATATATTTTTCTCTAATAAAACGTTTTTTGTATATCAGGTAAACAATGAAATTAATAGAAAAAAATGAATATTAGTAGCATGAAGATATAACAGAGGTTATTTCAACTGGTACATTCTTAAAAAATCATCAAACAAAAAAAGGATGGTATATGAGAGAATACATGTTTATATTTTTAGTCTATTTAATTTATACCAGATTTAAATTAACTTCAAATGAAATTACTTGTTCTGCAACTACAATTAATCAGAAAGCAAATATTATAGGATGAATGATGAATGTGAAAAACAGATGACTAAACATTTTTCTGCTTTTAAATTGAACTTCCAGCTTTAGCAAGACGTTCTTAATTTCTTTAGAACCGCAAAAATTACCAGCTTACTCCGTATGGATCTTATGCCAATACTAAGGGCGTTTGCCCACAGGTGCGCTAACGTCCTGCCGCGACGATATTTAAAACAGTCGCGGCATTATTTAACCAGTGGGCGACCGCTGCATTCATTGTATGACAAATTTGTGAATGTTGGTCGTTGCGATATCGCGTTCGATTTATCGCGCGCGGCAAATCGTGCCGTTATCGTCCTGTGGTCAAACGCCCTAATGGTATACCTACACCAGCGTTTCTCAACATTTCAGGATTCGCGGTCATATCCTAATTTTCATCATACAATAAAATGTATACAATAATGATGTGTTCTGTTTTTTTTTTCGGCTAAAAACCTACACTACGACATCCATTTTAAACCTTACAAATTATATTTCACGAGTGGGCCCAGGATCCATTTCCTAATATTCCCAAAGGGCTCTCAGTTGCATACAATGAAATGTATACAATAATAATGTGTTCTGTTTTTTTCGGCTATAAACTTACACCCCTACGTCCATTTTAAACCTTACAAATTACATTTTACGAGTGGGCTAAGGATCCACTTCCTAATATTCCCAAAGGGATCTCAATTGCATACAATGAAATGTATACAATAATAATGTGTTCGGTTTTTTCGGCTATAGACTTACACTCCTACATCCATTTTAAACCTTACAAATTACATTTTACGAGTGGGCTAAGGATCCACTTCCTAATATTCCCAAAGGGATCTCAATTGCATACAATGAAATGTATACAATAATAATGAGTTCTGTTATTTTCGTCTATAAACCTACACTTCTACATCATTTTTAAATCTTATTACCTTACAAATAACATTTTACGAGTGGGCTAAGGATCAATTTCATAATATTCTCAAAGGGCTCTCAATTGCTGAGAAAGAAACCTTCATAGTCATCAAGATAAGTGGCAAAACCAAAAGATAATTGAGTAATGAATCACTCTTTGAATTTTGGGCAGGAGTAGATGATGAATTTTCCCTACTACAAAATAGGGTACCATTTTTAAAATCTTACCTTTGTGAAACCGGATTTTCTGCGGTAGCTTCTTTGAAGACAAAATATAGATTAGATGAGTTTTCTCTACTACAAAATAATGTACCATTTTTAATATCCTACCTTCGTGAAACTGGATTTTCTGCGTTGGCGTATTTGAAGACAAAATATAGATATCTGCTAAATATAGAAAAAAACTGAGGGCGTGAATTTCTATTATCAAGCCTTCTTTCAAGAAACTTCGTTCTGCAAGTCACCAATAATTATTTAATTTGTTTTTCATTCAGTAAGTTTTGATAAAAAGGTTTTGATTTAGTGAAGTATTTTAATTAAATGAGTTAATTATTGAATATTATGACCAAATGTATTTCGTTTTGTATGTATGTGTCTTTTTTTTAGGTTAATCATGACTCTCGCCCCCCCTAGGGGGGCACGCCCCACGCAAGTCGTTTCTAATGATGTGCTACAATTGGCCCGTAGACCCTTTCCAGGGACGGGAAATCCCTCTAAAGAGTACACTTTTCTGTGTTGGAAATTTTCATTGAATTTCTTCAAAATATAAAACTATTTTTGAGGTAGTTAGAGAGATTGTAAGTAAGAAAAAGGGTACTATACATCACTTCGTCAGAAATCTCAAGAGATAGAAGATTTGTAACTTGAACCATAGCTTCATGGATGTTCATGAACTCGTAATTGAATACATAGAACAATGAAACACGCTCGAAAGTCAGTTGTATATAAATAAAACAGCTAATCCGAGAATAAGTTTTAACCCTTTAGTTCGTACCTAAATATCATCTGATTGAAATATTTGTTTGAACAAAAATAACACATCTATAGATACAAATAACTGGAAGTTCCCGCAAGAGCGTCTTATCTTCTGATTCTAAAAGGTTTTCGAAAAGTTAGAATACCACAGTATCAACTTTCCTACTTTTCTCCGTGCAACTTCAATATATTGATAAGTCATCCTTGAGATTCACAAATCAATACTGTCGATAATATATCTCAGTACTGACTTACGTCCTTACGTGTTTCAACATTCTAGAGAATTTATGTAATAATACAGTTAATAGGATGCATTTAAAAGAATTATTTGCAGATTAGATACAATGATGCAATATTATCCTGCATAGCGGTTATTTATATTAGCGTATATTATTGAAAGTTTACGTTCATCCAATATTATTGTATTTCATGTTATTTCCTCAGGTTATTAAACGACATTGCTGTATGTGTTTTTTATGAAACTCGAGGATTTATGAAATTGTGTGTGTATATATACAGGGTATTTCCAAATAATTGCGAAAGTTTTTAGGGAGTGATTCCTTGTCAAAACCTAAAGGGGGTCATTCATGTCTATGACTCAAAGCGACTTGACAGCAACCTACTAGATTTTTCGATTCCATTTATAGAAGATCCGTTCATGCACGATGATGTCCTTTATTTTTCATTAAGAAAGTATTGCTTTTACGGAAATAACACGGGAGTTCAGAAAGTTTTTCACTTTTCATTATTTTCAACAGATTTTGTTCAAACACGAAATTTTAGTTTGTTTAAAAGTTCTGGTAAATGATGGAATAGACGTTGCATGTTTCACTACTCAAAAGATCACTACAAAATAAAGAGGTAGCCTTTTTATTGGTAAAATTCCCAAATTTTCAGCAATTTCAAGAGAAGAAAAATGGAAACCTGTAGCTTTTCAAGAGCAGGCCTAAGAGCTTTTGTTTACATGAAATACCCCCTATAATTTTCAACAAGTAATCACTTCCTGAAAACTTTCGCACTTATTTGGAAACACTCTATATATATATATATATATATATATATATTTATATATATATATTTATATGTATATATATATATATACATATATATATATATATATATATATATATATATATATATTTATATATATATATATATATATATATATATATATATTTCGGCCTTCCTTCTTCAGAAAACTTCTTTTCTTGTCATGAAAATAAACCAGTTCAAGAAAATTTAGCCAATTTCACAGAAATTATTTGATAATACTTTGGTATTTGATTATATTTATACTTCTTGTTAATGCTTAAAAGAAAGTAAAAGACAAACATACACTGGTGTGTACCAAATATATTTATTGATGAAAAAAAAATTCAACGCCCTAGGCCTTCGATTGAAATTCTAGTAGAGTTGTTTATTTAATTCAAATACAATGTCATTATTAACTAATTTCGTAAAGATATAAATTAGTACTTAAGCTAAAATGAAAGCTTAGTTACGGAATTCTTTCATATTAATTATCAATTACCTTAAATTTTTAGTTGTTTTTTGTTAATGAATTGTTTACCTTCTTTTTAGACCTTCGAATGTTTCAACGTGAACAATTATAATGCTATTAAAAAATATAGACTATACATGTTTCACTTTCAAATAAGGAAACTGTATCATTTAAAATCAATAGCCTGCAGTTATTCGCCACTGTTTTCGGAAAATTTATTGAATAATATCTTCTCTTTCATATACCTACATACCTATAATTAATTATGGATCTATATGAAATTTTTCATTTTCTGCTAAAATTTACTGTCAAATTCAGAGTTTTTTCACTGAAAAACTTCTAAAATTCAAAAATACTAGGGAAATCAACAACTGGAATATAAATGTATCTAAATAACGACGTTTTCTTGAATTATTTATTGATACTTAGTAAAAATTTATATTCATAATGAAACAATGTTGATAAAAATTTTCTATATATTTAAAAAAATTTATTACGCACGTTGAAATGTGATACTACTCCTTCAGATGCTGTCTGAGCAATGGTAGAATGCTCCAGATACAAGTGTATTCAATTGCAATTATATAGCAACTAATGTGAAAAGTTCTGAAAATTCAAACACTACTAGATAAAGCATTATCAAACAAGTTAAATTATAGTTCCTCTATTTTTGCTATAACTACTGTTATCTTCAGTTAATAGATATTTATTTCTAATAATTTGTGACCTCATTCAAAATAACTTTTATTTTTGAAACTGGATCTATATAATGAATGGTGAAAGCTTTGTGTATTGATAAAAATAGTGCTGAAATAATGAAACAGTCATTGAACAAGCATCATATGTCACTTTGAATAATATGAAAAATTTTGAGTGAAATTATAATATTGATAGAATTGATGTAAATTCATTATTTTATATATTCCTATTTATATTATCAATCGCTCTCATTATACGATATCTCATTAATAGAGCACATTAGAAGTAATAAGTTCATCCAAATCATAAACCTTCTAACCAGATAAAAATAAATATGTCAATAACAAAACGTAATATTAAATGAATTTTTCATTATACTTATTTTGGTAAATGGTTTGTAAATAGAGGGTTGAAGAAGATTGTGTTTCATATTATGAGGAATGAGTCATTTTGCCTCGAAATAATACCTTATTGACTTTAAATCACTCAAACATATGTCTATGTAATCAATTTATCACCTATTCTTTATTCTCATTAAATTTTGCTGTTTATTCATTGAAAGAATTATTTTACTTATGTAACTTACATCATCAGAATGAGTGTATCTACACAGCTTTTACAAAAATATTTAACTAAAAATAGAACGATGTTGTTTTATAGTAACAAGAGTAAATAGCATTGGCTCTGACTAGTTGGCCATGCTCGTTCAAGATTTGCCTTGAAATTATGACACATCATTCTCAGAGTTTTTCAAACTACAAGGTCCTTTCAACATTATCAATTTTTCAGTCTGCTTCCGCCTGCGTGCAGTGTTGTTGATACGAGCGCGAAGTATGAAAAATAATTAGAAATATAAAGAAATAATAAGGTTGAAGTAAATAGTTTAGTCCTCGGTTTAATCAATTCAGTTTTATGAGCGTTGTGAAATACTTCATCCTAAGTATTTCATTCTACTGTACTATATCTATAGCTTCCATTATAGGTACTGGAATTGAGTATTTGCAAAAAAAAATTTCATATATATTTTCTTTAAAAAGTTTGGTTTTTGATTTTAATGAATGGAAAGATCATATAAGTACCCGTACGTTTTACAACAAAACTATTTTTGGTTTTTTTTTTCGCTCTAATTAAAAAGTTATATTAAGTAAAAAAATAATTTTTGAATCCGCTATCCTCAATATATTAATGAATATAATCTAAAATATGAAAGTTTAAAAGTTATCCTGCTTGGTTCGTACCATTATGTACGAATACTACAAAAACAACTCCGCAAAAAATTGTTTCAAATGTTCCACAAGATGTTATATATCAAGTATATTATCGGATTAGCCTTTAAAATCCTTTATCACACATGTCTGAATAAAAGTAGCTATTATAAACAATTTTTAGCACTGAATTTCAGATATTTTCAGTCAATTTGCAAGTAGAAACCGTTGACACTGTACCATCAAGAAATTCCTCTAACATTATATATAATATTAAAAGTGGTTTCGCATCGAATTATAATATAATTTCTGATAAAGTTTCAAAATAAGTAAATAAAAAAATTGATATTTCTTTTTTTCAAAAACCCAATTAGCAAATAATACCATCATCATGTTTGGTTATTCCGAAATAGGATGATTCCACACTGTTTTGGTATAATTCTTGCTAATTTCATTGAAGATTTGTAAGTTACTGCATAATATATATATATTAGAGAAATAAACCCAAAAGACATAATTTATCATACATTCTGCAACATAACCTCAATAGTGGGCATTATGTTCTTTCAAAGCATGGACACTTCAAAGATCAACAATGATTGTATCTACAAACTATTGGACAACTGAAATAGGCTTTTTACCCCGAGGCGAAGCTAAAGGGGTTATAGTCTCACGACAAAAAGTTGGTAACTGGCCCGATTTTAAAAATTCCAACGGATATCGATAAAACACATATGATTTCATTAGGGAATTTGAATTTCCAATTTTTACCAACGAAGAATGAAAAAATATAGCGTTTTTACCCCGAGGTGAAGCTAAATTCTCACTACAAAAAGTTGGGATCTGGTCCGATTTTAAAAATTCCAATGGATATCGATAAAATACATATGATTTCATCAGAGAAGTTTTGTTCCCAATTTTTTCCCAACGAAGAATAAAACATTTTTTAGATAGGCATTACGACATGCGCATGCGCCAAGGTCGATATGTACGAAGTCCTACAAAACATGCGTCGAAGTGCTCTGTCTGCCACGGTAACCAAGCGACGTTGATAGCTTAAGCTTGATTCTGCGTCTGTGTCTGCTTCCCATCCATAGAGATATCTTATCAATTTGATTCATAATTTGCAGCAAAATGAGCCGGGATAGGATATTCAAATTCGACAGTCAAACAATGAATTTTTTGCTAAATTTTCACGGATTTTATTCGTAATATCGACTTATTAATACATTTATTGCAATTTTCCTTAATTTCATTCGTAAAATCGACATTCATTGTTATTTAATTTATATAATAGGTACATTCAAGAAATATTGACGACATGCACATGCGCCGAGGAGTTTTATCATTCCTAGTGCTACGCAGTAGGGTGTCCTTCATTTTATTAATCATTAATTGATGCGACCAATAATTGGTAGAAATTAATATTTTTAATTGAATTATAAAGCAGGACGTACGATTACTACATCTTCTTCAGATGCTGTCTAAATAATAGAAAATTCTACAGACACAAATATTTATATGCAACCTTAATTATCTGAGAACTTGAGTACAACACTTCAAGAATTCATCAAGAATTTATAAAATATTCGAAAGTCTTCCGCATATAAGAATTTTCATTGCAGTTGATTTGAGAACGAATTTAATTTAAAAAATAGGTTTAATTCACTCCTATAATTTGAATATGAAAATAGTGATAAACAAATCTACTGGTAAACTAGAGATCTATACTTTCAGTTAGTGATTGAAATCATAAAAAAAGTATTGAATGAAGGAATGAAATAAAAAACACTGAAAGGATAAAATGTAATTATGTAGGTAACAGTTACATTAGGGTAACGCCCAAATTGCAGTGAAATTGAGATTTAATTGTATGTGATTCCCAAATAGTGTGTAAGATATTTATTTTGTCATAAGCTGGCGCCGACTGAAGATAAGTACGTCAAAATGGAGTATTTTATGTCATGAATCGTATTGGTAAATTCACTTGATTGAGTTGAATTATTTAGTTTGTAGTTTAATGCTTTTAATTTATTCATCTTAATCAGTTATATTATAGTTTTAACCATATTTTTAATTCAGTTAAGAGGATATCAACATATTCCTTTTCACATGTGTGCTGATATATTAAAATATAATAATAAGCTTTATTTACTTTCAACAAAATAAAATATAAGCTACAATTCCACCGGAGGAACATTGAGGAACATTTTGTTGCTGAATGTTTCTCCTTGTTGCCAAAAGTAGAAACTCATGGCAACATACGTAACTTACTTGTTTCCACTGGAGCAACTAAAATTGTCAATAATTGCATATTATTTAGTAGAAACAATCAACATTTGTTGCCGAAACATGAAGAAATTTTAAGGAACATTTACGGAAACAAGAAACAGCAACAAAAATGTTCCTCCAGTGGAACCGTAGCTATATATCAGAGGTTCCCAAACTTTTTTTTCTCATAGACCACTTTGAAAATTTTGCTGGTTCTGGTGGACCCCCTGCAGCTACATTTCTACCATATTCCCAAAACTCGACAAAAATATGAAGATTAGATCTAACTATGGAAATTTGCGTTGCGGCTGAGTTGCAACCACAAATCGAAAAAAAAGTGAGAATTTATTGGTTAATTAATTAATTGAATTGGTGGATGTCAAAAAATTGAAGTTGGCCAATCTCAAAAATGATTCCATCCAACTTTACTTTTTAGAAATCTACCCAAAGCACAAAAACCAATCAATTCTCACTTATTTTATTTAGAAATCTTCTCGCCCCCCATTGGGATTGTTTATTTTTTTGTGTTGTATTTATTCAAATATGTAATTAATACAATATTAAATCTTAGGTTAGGTTAGGTTATTATTGAATAGGTTTACATTCATTGTAATATGATAACAATCGTGATATAATTAGACTTAAAGGTTAATAACGTAACTTCTGAAATGACAATAACAAAATGGTCATAATTTTAATGGGAAGAATGTTCTTGATGGATTGACTGCAAATTATCAATATTTGGCTTCAGTTTTGCTGGAAATAACCGCATATCTGCTCTTTTTTTTGTTAAAAAGTTGGTAACGACACTAAAACTCCTTTCGACACGATATGACGAGGAAAACGCTATCCTATCTTGAGCTTTTTCGCAGTACCCCCCACAGGCCACGATATTTTTCGGGTATTTCTGCCTGCAGCCAAAATGTTTGATACCATTTATTAAATTTCACCTTCAGCACTATTAGTGGTAAGCTTGAGTAGCTTCTCTTGTAATATCACATTCTCCACTTCCGTTTCGTCAAATGGATTTATGATCAATGGTGGTATTTCTTTCGTCAAAATATCTTCAAAAGTAATTCTGCAGTCATCATGCAGGGCAAGTGAATGTTGAACGTATGTCTGAATATTCTCATCAAGGCATTCTACCTGCGACAAAGTACTTACTTTTTCCGACACTGGCAAACACTATCATCCATTCACTTTGGTTTACTATTCTTCTCGAAATTCAGGAAACAGATTAGTAACGTTGAGCATAGGCAATATAGTATTTATATTGGTAAAGAATCAAACAACTTCAAGCAAGATTGCAAGCAAAGTAGGTGAAGTCAAGCCAACATTTTAGTTCTTCACTATCGCAACCAGATAAATTTTCGTGGACCTCCGCTTACGAATTGTGAACCCCCATTATTTTTTCACGCCAACGTAGACCCCAGTCGAGTCTCCCGTGGACCCCTGGACCACTTTGGGAATCAATGCTATATATTTATTCGTTTTCGTACTTCACTGCTCACTGAAAATCTGCGACATGAACTAGTTGCGTTTCCACTGCGATAGCAACACGTATTTTTTTTATACGTTTCATATTTTCTTTTGAAATTCACCGCTCAAAATGGAAACCTGCTACAAGTAGGAACAGTAAACATTTGTTGCCGAAAAAACAATAAATTTTAAGGAACATTTAGGAACATTTACAGAAACAAGCAACAACAACAAAAATTATGTCACTCCAGTGGAATAGTAGCTTGAAGGCTTTGAGTAGAAACAGTCAACAGTGGTTGCCGAAACATAAACAAATTTCAAGGAACATTTAGAAACATTATGGAACATTTTCGGAAATGGAACAGTTTCGCATCAGCAACAAAAATGTTTCACAAAGTTTCTCAATATTCATGTGGTGGAACTGTAGCTTAATAAAGGGTGGGGTCTAGAACATATTTATCAACAAAAGATAACGAGAAAAAAGGATTGGTTAGTACTAAACTCAAAAAAAAAAATGATATCCACCAATCCATTGATGAATTGCTTGAATTGGGAAAATATCCAGTCTTTTACAGTCTTTTTGTACGTAATATATGATCTCAAGATTGCAGCTCCATCGGGAATTTATTATAAGTTCTAGGTGCCAGATATATAAAATTCCTTTGAAAAGCTGTTATGTGCGAAGACATTAAGATATGTGGTTAGATGACATAAAGTTTCGAACAGAGTTTTTTTAATGTAGGACAAATCCTTCTTCCTTAAGTGATCATAACAACAAACTACCTCGAAGAAATTAATCATGCATTCACGAAACTTCAAACAGAATCACCGAATTAAAAAATCTCTCGCTAAGAGCACATTGTGTGAATTTGGGTTAATACAAATTTCTTGAACACTTTCGATAAACAGTTAGCTAGTCGAGTAACTCTTACTCTTTTCTGTTGATGCTGCGCTGTTATTAAATTTCGGAACATAGTGAACTTTCCCAACGCTAAGCTGCTCGAGGCCTGAATTTGGTCAATGCATGTCAGTGGAACACAAAAATAATAGTTAACAGACCATAAAAGAGAATAACGGAATTGTACATACTGAAATTTGGTGGGTTCTTTCTGCTTTCGCTGTTACTATTCGGTGAAAGTGAAACAGAATAATTAGTTGAACTTGAAGACGAAATCAACTTAGTGTTACGAAAAACACGTTTGATAAAACAACTAATTGAAAATAAAAGAAGTATGCTTCAAAAGAAATTAATAAAACAATTTTAAATTTCGAACGCAAAAGTAATTCTGACAATCCATTAAATACTTAATGGATATATAAAGAGAAAAAAATGTATAAATGGTATATCTATATATATATATATATATATATATATATATATATATATATATATATATATATATATATATATATATATATATTTATTTATTTATTTATTTACGTTTTTTAGTAGTTTTTTTTTGCCCGTGAGTAGATTTGAAAGTTTACATGAAAAAAACACATTTCACAGAATTCAGTGTAAAAGTTGAATAAATTTTGACAAAAGTACATTTCAAAGGATTACTCTCCTTTTGGTAACAAAAGAGAGTCAAAAAAAACTGTTGAATGTGTGAAAAAACCCTCATAAATCAAAAAAAGACATCGAAAGAAAAAGATTGAATGATATTTGATAGAAGTGCATTTTGAAGAATTACTCTCCTTTCGGTTATCAAAGAAACCCAAAAAAAATTGTAGAAGGGTTGAAACCACCCTCATCCCCTGATTTTTTTCCGAACTTTCTTAGGGGTAATACTACGGTTCTCAAATTTCTTTAGCGAGAAAACTGATTAATTTACTTCATTTTGTTACTCTTATAAAAATTTCTCATTTCGTATTGTTTCGAAGGAAAAAAATAGAAGGAAAACACATATTCCTAGTACAAGTTAAATAAAATTTAATAATGATACAAAATTTAGTTGACAGTGGAAATGAAGGTAAAACGCTTTTTTTATAATAAATGTTCAATATGATGGACACTTTCATCAATACAAAGGTTAATTCGACGTAAAAAATCAGAATGCAACCTTCGTAAAATGTGTTTTTCTATGTAAACTTTCAAACCTTCTCACGGGCAAACAGTATATTTTGGTATATAATTAAATTGGGTCCAATCGACTTATTTTGACCTCTACTACAGGTGGTGACACTGCGTCCCAGAACTTTTGACACTCGGTACATATTAATTACTACCTATCTCCAGAAAGATCGGTAAATTATTCAATGTTTCAAATTAAAATCAATGTGAATGATTCTCTCTCTTTTAAATTCCACAAGAAGTTCAGAAAAGGAGAGTATCAATATTCAGCTGAATTTCTCAGGCCTACTGCTTTGTCAGAAGAAATTTGTCGCATTAAACAAATAGTCCGAAACACGTGTCAACGGCTGCTTCTATATAAGCGGGCTATACCGATAATTCTGCCCTATTTGTTTAATATTTCTCCGCGACAAATTTCTTTGTTGTAGTTTTTTTCCTGGGTCCGAGAGCTCGC
>JARQZK010004335.1:1742500-1782500 GCA_030704885.1 Cynegetis impunctata
AAACTAGATGATTCAATTCATGTGAAGAGTCCATTGTTTTACGTGATTAATAGATGAAATATAAATTGAAAAATTAGAGTGAAAATATTTATTTCTCCATTCCGAGTTTTGACTGTTGCATCGTAAGCTCAAAATCCCGTCCTTCTTTATTTGAAATTATTACATACAATCTAGCTGGTGCGTTTCAACTTTTGGTCAACTTTGAGTTTGAATTGTTATAGAACTACGAATGAAATTTTAATACAGAAATTTTTTTATATATCCCTTCGAAAATTGTTGGTATTGAAGATATTTCTCATCAGAATATGTCATTTTGTTAGAAGTAGTAATATTTTCATTTGAGAACTCTATAAGTATTATATATTGATTAAGGGCGAGAAATTAAATCTTGGCGATGTACAATTTTCAAAAAGGCAGAAGAAAACTGTTTTTTGGGTTTTTACCTGTTTGTATTCCTAGTGAATTGTTGTCTCCTGTGAACTATTTTTAACTTTTTGATAATTATTAACAATAACAGGCTTGGTGAATCTCAAAAAAACTCGATTTAATTAAAAAGTTAACGTTTCGCCACGACATTCGTGGCTTTTTCAAAACTTTTGAAATATTGAAATTTCTTTCACATTTATTGATTTGAAAAAATTTGAATGGTTAAAAAAGACTACTATGTTTCATCAAAATTTTTCGGCTGTGACCGTTCTCTGTTATTTATTAAATGTTCTTCAGTCCAATGTTAACATTCAAATCTCTTATTATTAGATGGTTCGGGAAACCACAGAAACCTTTACGCACGTAATGTTCGAAATAACTCAAATTATTTTGATTTTGAGAGGTCAAAGAATAGGGTACTATTTATCTTTTTTTCAGAAATTTTTTATTACGGCTGTTGCCGTCTTCAGTTACTAATTACGTACTATTTAGTCCAATATCAACAGTCCGGTCTGTTAATATTAGATGAAAAAGGAACCACAAAAAAACTTCAACCACGTAATGTACAAAATACGTTTAAAATATTTGATTGTTGGATTTGTCTTTTAAAAGACATTACTTGTAATTTTGTAATAAAATCGAGTTTTTTGAGATTCACCAACCCTGTTATAGCTAATAATTATCAAAAAGTTTAGGAAAATCTAATGTTTGCTTTCAAAACTCATTGAACTTTGACTATATATATATTTCAGATAAATCTTCAATTTGCAGAAAGAAAAGATCAATTCGATCGAAAGTCTATCGAACTGTTGTAAATATTTTCATTATATAATTACGGCAGAGAAAAAAAAACAATTGTTCAAATCATTGCATACCACACATCGTTAATATTACGTTTAATTTGATAAAATAACGCGACTTTGACTCACATTAGGTCCATATATCCCAGGCAACATATAATAATCCAAAGGTAGAGACAGATCACTGAAAAAAACACTTAACACACGCTCACGATACACTAAATTTGTCAACTCACTCCACCTTCATGGATAGTTTAAAATAAAAGTTATCGATATAAATCGTAATTAAAACACAACTGGGTCAATCGAAGAAAAAATCCTCCTCGATTCTTGGCAAACACACAAAGTGATAACTTTCGTATGTCTCCTCACACTGAATTGATAGTTTTCGTAAATAATTACAATTTCGGCCTATATTTTTCAAAACTCATGTCCTAGTTGTATAAATTGTTTGATAGGTTCGGGTTCAAAGCACTCAGTCGTATTGCTGATCTCACTTAAGTTCAAGTCACAGACTACTTAAATTCGAATATCGCGCACTTATCACTGTTTTTGGCGGCAAAAGCGCGCGAATTTTTTGAAAGTCCGTGCGACACTGTTTGTACCGGTGTTTTTCACGCGCTCATCAAAGAATTATTGTAGTAAACATTTCGGTAAGAGTACTCGCAATGCAATTAAGAATATGCTTACGAAAATAACGGTGAATTTCAGAGTTGGCGCTGCTGGAGCTGAAAAGTGACAGAGAGCCTGCGCGAATCGTGAGACCTCGCGAACGCGCGGTGTCTAAGCGCACTAAACAGCCAGCTTGATATTCGCATTGCTTAGGCTAAGTCAAATCTAAGCAGGCCGGTGTGTGCGAGTATTAGCGAATTAGACCGAACGCAAGGTTGCGCGAAGTCGCTCTCAACCATAGAATATGGTCTTTGTTTACGGGCTCTGCTCTCTGGTACGATGTTAACAACATTTTCAACTTGACTATTGAACCGCCGGTCGAGCCGGAGTAGGATGTCGTGGATGTTACATAGTATCTTGGCGCAGATTATTAGCATTCATGATTATTGCTGTGTATTACTTGCACTTTTACGAACTTTCATAATCCAATAGCGGAAAGAAGTGAACGGACCTATTATAAATAATTGGAATGCTTTATAATAATTTTCACGAGAAAGATTCATTATTTGTAACTTTCATATTTGTTACGATAAATTTTGCGCTGAATATTCTTGAAATTAAAGTGGTAAACGTATTGGGCTACAACTATAACTTCGAGAATAAAATACTATTCATTACTGGAAATATTTAAAAACTTTAAAACCGCTTTCCTAATTGGTGAAAAAACAACCTAAAAGTCTTAAGCAACTTTTGAAAGTATAACATAAAGAAAATTGCAGTTGGGGAGATCAATGTTATATTTTGTATACTTCTGGATTTTCATGTGACATGCGCTGAAGATTAGCCGTGAAAATGATTATTTAATTGAATACACAGCCTTCTTATGTATTTCATCTAGTATATAATAGAATTAACGTTTTTTAAGTGCTTTATACATATATTACGTGAAGTAGGATTGAAGTATATTATCTTTTTTTCAATAATAAAAAAAATTTTATTTTCGTAATACTTCAAAAAAGATATTCCACAAGATTATGAGATTAAGAATATTATTAGCATTTGATGGTTTATTGAAATATATATATATATATATATATATATATATATATATATATATATATAATAGTTTTTTTATATATGGGTCATTCTACGATAAGAGAAAAGTGCACGGCAATCACTATAAAATACCTTTTATATATTATATCTTGTCATTTTATACAATAAATCCCAGCATCTTAATGTAGTTTATCGATTATATCATGGTTGAATAGGTACCCAATTGAAGCACATTTTTCTCAAATTACTCTTTTAAGTATGAAAAAGTCTCTATCTTGGCATGTCCCCTTGACGTTTTTGGTTGAACATGTGGTTTCGTATTTGCCCAGTTCAATTATATTCAACACAAATTCAAATAAGTATACTCAAGTATTATGAAGAAAAATACAATAATATTTGTTCTGGCAAATTCCGAACCAATAAAACAAAACAAATATCGAACGGCCATTTTGCATATGGCGCTCGATGGCACTCATTGACGACAATTTAGTAATACCAAATAAAAAAGCGGTTCAATGGTAGTTATATGTTAATTGGTGCGACGCAACACTAGGGTGCTATTGTTTTAGCAGGGTGAAAGTGTCTCTCCACTAGTAGGTCGTACTATTTATATAATTTGCTTAATATACTTAGCATTAGTTGTTTGAGTTCAACAATAGTGTGATAGTTAACGTGTGACATAATATTAATCCAAAATTAACGTGCGTTAATAAAAAAAATTTTTTTATGAAGAAAACGTCTCTGCCCTGGCGAGATTATTACCAGGGGAAGTACTGAATGATCAGCGGAGATAATTTTGATAATAATATGTTTGTATGAACTAATTCAAAGTTTGTTAATGATCTAATTCAGATATAGTTAAGTACAATTTTTCAAAAAAGTTAATTTTGAAAATAGTTTTATCACATGAAATCTTTCCTTTGACTAAAAAAGTCTTGATGTCTCTCTCTACCCTGCTTTATGTATTTTCCCTGGCTACCTAAAAAATAACTAAAAATTTATAAATTGACTTGCCCTGTGCACTAAAGTCATAATATACGTGTTAAATCAAAAAACTCCAACTTTTTTCCTTGGCCGCATCCTCTATTATGTACTTGAGACCTCTTATCGCAGAATGACCCATATATATATATATATATATACATTTATATATATATATATATATATATATATATATATATATATATATAATATATATATATATATATATATATATATAAATAAATATATATATAAATAAAAATATATATATATAAATATATATATATATATATATATATATATATATATATATATATATATATATATATATATATATATATATATATATATATATATATATATATATATATATATATATATCTATATATAATAGGTTTTATGAAATTTAATACAATACAGTATCTCTTCATAATTTTTATTCCAGACCAATTCCCTTAATACGTATTTCGTGATTTGTTGTTAATTATTATGTGTACTAAACCGTTTTTATAAGGAATCAACGACCCCATGGTGTCACAGGACCAAAACATTCAAGTCATTAACCACTTTTTCGAATAGTTTCTCAGACAACAATTTGATCTGAAAAGTTTGACACGTACTTCTATTTGATTAATCACGTCAGCACGTCTGACACATAAATGTTATTCATTTTAACATGGTAGTGTAGGTGGTATTGCAAAGGTAGTTCATATCATCAGAGAATGAGAAGCTTCTTATATAATGTATATACATCTATTTATATATCTATATATATATATATATATATATATATATATATATATATATATATATATATATATATATATATATATATATATATTTACATAGTTTATCTACATAAGTTGGCCACATATGGAAAAAAAAATATTATTAGTTTTATCAAACTAATGTATTCTCTATAAAAAGTTCTGCATGTTCTTAAACCTAAAATTCAACTACCAGATACTGAATTGTATTAGTCTTATACAAGGTGTGTCGAAAAAAAAATTTGATTTTTGATCAAGAGTAAAGTACCTACCTATTATTTTTGACCTTATCGAAAACATTTAGAAAGAAAATATTTTAAGGAATAAAAATTATCAAATATTCAATAAAGTTCTTCCACAATAAAAAAAATTTCTCTGAGACAATACTGAAAGTTTAAGTTTGAATATTAATGCATTATTATTCAAGGAGCATTAATATTTAAATTTAAACTTTCAGTGTTATCGCGATGAATTTTTTTTTTATATGAATGAACTTTATCGAATATTTGAAAATTATTTTCAATCCATATATCCTCATTTTCCCTATAAAAATTTTCCATATTGTCGAACATGAAGGTACTTTACTCTTGATCAAAAATGATTTATTGATAAACCTCGTATATGACTCATAAAATTTGATATCTGATAGTTGAATTTTGGAATTTAGAATATGCACAAGTTTTTGTAAAGAATACATTTTTTTGTTGAAACCGATAATGAAAAAGTTTTCCATACTTTTATATTAAATTGAAAAAATCCAGTCATTATAATGATAATATCAAAAAAACACATGTCTATTTTAACGATTAATGAAATAAATATAAAAGAAAAGTTAAATTCGAATAGGTGCCTTATACTATTGTTATAGATTTCAACCAAGTAATGAAGTTAACAATTCATAATTCAAAAAATAATAATAATTTTAAATTTAAAGAAATGAGAAAAATATAAACAATAACGGAAAATATTAACAATGTAGAAAAGTTGTTTATACTGTGAATTTTTAGTAAGTATAGGTAGTAATGGAAAATAATATGGTTAAACCGGGTTTAGTTTTATATATTCAACAAGCTGTGCTCAAGTTAAGCCTGGTAAAATGGAAAAGAAAGAAGAGTGGAACGAACTAAACACACTTCGTTTATTATTGCTGCAACCAAAAAGCCAGTATAGAAAAAGCTTTTATGCTATTCTAAACATCCTAAAATCGGATACGTAGGGAAAACGCAACAGAAAAAAGTTTGAAAACCTAGCTATAAACCTAGCGGCCTAATAACCAATAAAATTGATTATTGACACAATCAGGCAAAAATTTTAGATAGAAATGCTCATTTTAGTTCTGAAGTTTTTGTCATTTACTGCTAAGTGTATTCAAATTTCAAGAAGTTACTGACCAATGGCACAAATATATACATATATATATATATATATATATATATATATATATATATATATATATATATATATATATATATATATATATATATATACGTTGATGTCTTAAGCAAAAAAATTAATAAAGCTTATTTCGCTATAAGTAGACTGAAAACTTCTTTACCACCTAGTTCTCTTGTTGACGCTTATTACAGCCTTATCTACTGTCATATCTCATACTATATTTTGCTCTGTGGCGACTGTGGTTCTTTCTCTAGAGTTTTTGTGGCACAGAAAAGAGTAATACGTCTCATTTTTGGTTTGAACCATCGAGCATCATGTCGGCCTATATTTGTCGCCAATAAATTACTGTCACTTCCATGTATATACATTTTTAAATGTCTCTTATATGCGAAAGATAATGAGAATAACTGGAAAAAGCTTGCTAGCTCGCACGATCATGGAACACGAAATTCACAGGTACTCCTGGTTCCTAAACATCGGACTCACAGTTTTGAACGTTCTCCACTATATCAGGGTGTCAGATTGTTCAATCATTTGCCCTCCCATTTGAAATCTTTGAACAAACTAAAATTTAAAAGAGTTATTAAGGAGCTATTACTACATAAGTGCTTCTATTCGGTTAAAGAATTTCTCTCTGATTCATTGATCACTCAGTGGGATGGTAATTGTTGATGTAAATGTTAGAATAGAATTAACTTGTAATATTGACCTATCCTATACACATTGTTAAGTGTCCTAAAGGATCAATAAATTATTATTATTATTATTAGATATATATATATATATATATATATATATATATATATATATATATATATATATATATATATATGTATATATTTATTAGTATAGCTATAGAGGAGAGTGGGGCTAATTCCGAACACAGAAATGAAAACCATATGAATTTATAAATGTTATTTATTACTGAAAATATACTTAAACTTTTCTACAAAAATTAGGCAATAATACTCATTCTCTTTCGCATATCCTTCATTGGCCCTTTTTTTAACTATAGGTATGTCTTTTTTTGGTAATGTACCTAACACTAAACTGTATTTTTATTTGAGGATGAAATAGCGCGATGCTCGCAGAGACTTTTCAAAAACATTGTTGAATGAGACTATAACTCACAAAAATACCGGATTTCTTTTTTGAACTGTTATTTAAGTATAAATTATCCTGTAAATTGAGAGGTATCAAAAACGTACTGAAGTATTTCATCATGAAGCAGATGACTTGGATTCTGTTTCTATATTTTGATAAGGTAAATAATTTTATATGTATTTGTAGTGAGTACACTTTTTCCATCACAAATCAAACTACGACTTCCAAGAAATTAAAATAAATAAGTGAGTAGCTATATTGAAAGAAACAAAAGATGAAGTATGAATGGTTATTCACGTAGAATAAATTTTATCAACAGTTGTTAACTATTTAACCTTTAAAAGCAAATTGAAGAAAAGCTTTCCCATTGCTTTGTTCAATTAGGCAATTTTTCCTCATTTAATTGGTTTAGATAAATGAATTATCGTCTGCGCCACCTGCTTTGTAATCTGTGACTCTTAAAATCGGCAGTTTTTACGATAAATGGATTTGCGTTGTTTCATAACAAAGTAAACAAACAATAGAAAACAATTACGTCTAATCCGAATCCCCACAGGACGGTGTTATCAGGTTTTCGTCTTTGACTGATTGTTGTGCGTGATTTTCCGTATCATTTAACTTTAATTAGGTCTGTTCTGTACTCGCTACTGAATTTTCAGATCTTGTATTCAAGTACAGTTTAATTTATCGTTCATATTTAATTTTCTTATAGGTGACATTAAACTTTTTAGTTCTTGAATTTTCACTGTTCATCTGATCAGATAGTCAAGATGCTACTCATTCAGTTCTTCAATTTAAATATATTAAAACATGTACCATAACATAATTCACTGAATAAATAAAGATTAATCGTTATTTT
Organism: Cynegetis impunctata; assembly: GCA_030704885.1. Taxonomy (NCBI): domain Eukaryota; kingdom Metazoa; phylum Arthropoda; class Insecta; order Coleoptera; family Coccinellidae; genus Cynegetis; species Cynegetis impunctata. The sequence continues at coordinate 1,750,501 of JARQZK010004335.1, forward strand.
TCTGTTAACAAACAAAGTTACTTCGGAAATATATATATTCTCATTATTTATAATCTTTAATTGAAAGTTTATAAGCCAGTGGAGACATTGAAAATCAAAAATTTAACAATAATTCCAACAGTTTTTAAACTTCGGTCAAGTGAATGCTATACAGAGAAGGGTACAAATCTCATTTGCAACCTTTTCCGAAGTCCGGAACATTGTTAAAATTGCAATAACATTGAATATTGCTGTATGCTTGTGAAAAAATACCAAAACTTCTGCAAACTTGGAGTAGTATTGAAGATATAATTTCATATCACGTATCAAATTTGCAACCAATTTAAGGGTAGGTACGTAACTTTTTTTTATACAAAATTAATGTTTTTCTTAGATAAACTAAAAAAAATTCCAAAAGTTCTGCAAACTTGCCAGATACTTCGGAAAAATATACCGAATAGTTGTATAAATTTGCAACCTTTTATGTTGACCGAAACATGTTTATTTATAATTTTTTTAATTCGTGGTCATTTCTTCGAACAAGATGGTCTCGAAATAATTACAAAAGTTTTGAAACTTGGTTGCTAATTTAGAAAACATCTATTCTGATACATTTGCAAATTTGCAACCTCGTACGCGGTTCGGAACAATTTGCAAAAATATGATTTTTGGATTTTTATAATTTTGAGAATTGCATAAAGTTCCGAACCGCGTGGAAGGTTGCAAATGCATCAGAATAGATGATTTCTAAATTTGCAACCAAGTTTCAAAACTTTTGCAATTGTTTCGAGACTATCTTGCTCGAAAAAATGACCACGAATTAAAAAAATTATAAATAAACATGTTTCGGTCAACGTAAAAGGTTGCAAATTTATACAACTGTTCGGTATATTTTTTCGTATCTATCAAGTTTGTAGAACTTTCGGATTTTCGTTTGGTCAGTTTATCAAAGAAAAACATACTATAGAATTTTTACCGATGCTTCTAAGTCTGTTGGATCAGCAGTAGGAGTAGCAATGTATGATGTGTATACATCGACTTCAGTCAGTGATACTCTGAAGGAGAATTTTTCTATCTTTTATGGGGAACTATTTGCCATTTCGTTGGCACTGGAATATATTGATTCGAATTTCATGGATAAAGCGAATCGTAAATTTATTATTATCTCAGACAGTCAAAGTGCGCTTTTGTCGTTGAAGAACATCACATACGATCAATCTTTTTCCTATATCCATAAAAAAATATTTTGTTTATTACACAAATGAATCCAGAATGATTCACAAGTGAAATTTATGTGGGTTCAAGCTCATCAAGGTGTGTTAGGAAATGAGCTAGTACACAAGGCAGCTAAAGCCGCTTGTAATAATCTTATCAGCAATACAAAATGTATTTACACAGATTTATTTCACAAATATAAGAATTCTATATTTAGGAAGTGGACATCTGAATTTCAATCAATTTCCAAAGGCAGCTTTTACAAGTCGATACAGCCATATCCATTAAATAAAGTGTGGTACAAAGACATTCAATATGGCAGAGTATTCATAAGAATAATTAGCCTTCTCAGAAGTGGACATTGCCTCACTCCAGTATATCTCAGTAGAATTGGTCTGAAACAAGACCCTTTGTGCAATTGTGGTGAACTTGGTAATATAGATCATGTAGTCCTCTCTTGTAGCAATTACAGGCACGAATGTGAAAAACTCTTGCTAAATATACAGAAAACATTAAATTATAATCAACCTTTTAACGTCGCCTTCTTATTATCGCTCAATAGTATCGATGTCTATAGAATTTTAGTTGATCATATTCTTGCTGTTAAATTAAAAATTTGATTCTGCAGTGTAGATCCTTAATCCCTTATGTCTATCCTCTTGTTATACCTACTCTCTCCGTGACTCATTTCTTGTTTGTGTATGAAGAATAAAATCGTCTCGACGAGTCCCTTGACGTTCTGTATCCTTGTTTATTACCTAGATAATCTTAAATTATTTTTTGTGTTCATCAGTTATATTAAGGAAATTTCCGGCTTTACATTATATAAAATTTTTTGTTTTCTGTTTTTTTTATCATTTATAAATATTGATACTCTATTATAAATAGATTGGCTAATGACTCCCCGTCGAGGCCATATTTTAAATTTAAAGAAAAAAAAAAAAAAAAAAAGAAAAACATTGATTTTGAATAAAATAAATGTTCCGTACCGTTAAATTTGTTACAAATTTGGTACTTGACATGAAATAATAAATTTAACACAACTCCAATTTTCCAAATACTTTTTTGGCAAGAATGCAACACATAATAATTTATAGCATTTTTAACAATGTTCCGGACTTTGGAAAAGGTTGCGAAATTTCATAGTTTGTTTTTATCTCTTTCCCGACCATACATTGAAGTTTGAAAACTTCTGGAATTATTGTCAACTGCCTATCTCAACTGTCTGGCCTAATATCTAAATTTAAATATGCTATCATCTTTCGCTTAGTATGTTTTTGTATGTAAAAAAACTACGCTCCACATTTAATGAAGAAATAGGCGCTTATTTATTAGAATGATTTCGTTACTGGCATCTATTATAGTAAATTGAGCCAAAAAAGTTGTTATTTTTTCCACATTCTTCGAAATATTAGGAATAATTTTGCTAATTAAATCTTTGAGTTTTCCATTATTATCTAAAATGCTTTTTTTAATTCTATCTAATTGAAAATTTTTTAAAAATGAGCCCTTCTGTTTGTTCAATTTTATTAATTTGTCATCAATATTTCCATGGTTGTGAAAATGCTGATATATTAAAAACCAAGAAGGAATATTGGACGTCAAGTCTATAAATTTATATTCTAAATAAATATAGTTCATATTATTCATTAGTTCATTAAAAAGTAAACATTTATTTCTAATATATTTCTTTAATTTTTGAATTGATCATCCAGAAAAGTAGCTTGTATTTCATAAGGAAAAAGAAGGCATATTCAAATGAACTACAGCTTCCGAAATAATGCATCCAACAAATTTTCTTGGCAAAAATATTCTGTTCATACGAGAAAATTATGCTCAATGTGACATTATTAATTTCATTAAATCCTCTTATGTTCATAGGGAATATCAACCGATAAGTTAGATACCTATATATCAACAGTATACACTCTTGATTTTATTATCAACAATGTCAGACATTAAATCCCTTGTACGATTACATTTATGGCATAGTCTAACTCTAGCACTGATCGAAAATGTTTTATTTTGACGTCTTTCATTAGAAAATTATTTTGTACTCTACTTTTTCATACATTTTATATAACTAATACTATTGTGCTTTTTTTAGATTTAATCGCAAGGGACACGAATATGCTTAACTTACAACTACTATATTATTTCATATATTTTGATATGAAATTTTCTCATAAAATTCGTTTGAGAGGTCTCATAGTAATTTCAACTGGTGTATACTAATCTGTTATGAGGCCTTTTTTGTTCATAAACTATATGTTGAAATGTAAATAGGTAAAGATAGTTTTTCTACAACCGTGCGTAAATTATGTTTTTACACACCCATATTAGTGCGGTAACTATTACTTTAACGCACTAGTGCGGTAAAAATCAGTTTAACGCACTAGTGCGGTAAAAATCATTTTAACGCACTAGTGCGGTAAAAAATTATAAAACAAATTTTTGTTGAATTTTTATTGAATTGATAATTATTGGCAATTTTAAACTAACACACAAACATAACTTAAAAACTTAACAACTTTAAATAAAAAAACATAATTGAATTACAAATAGAATAAATTAGATTATTTTCACAATTTTATCGTTATGCTGGAATTTGTAACATTTCCTATGAACTTATCTTCAAAATAGACAATTAATACATCTTCATTAATGTTATCCACTTTTTTATGGGAGCACCATTCGATTAACATATCATAGACCTTTTCGTAGCGAATTCCGGATTTCTGTGGTAGCAAGTTCGCCGTAGCAGCTTCAACTAGCCGTGAAATCTCCATATTTTCGACTGAAATTTTGACTGACAACGTCAAAGTAGCGTTGCTTTTTTTTGTCGCAATGACATCCTAATTTTCATAACAATAAAAAAAGTTAAAACATTGCTGGTGACCAAGTTGGGAAATTTTAGACTATAATTAATTTGTATTTAATCAAAACGAACGGTTGTAGATAAAAGAGTATACATAACTCGCGTGGTAAAGGTTTTTAGCACACTAAAGTGATTGAAAAGACTCGCCTGCGGCTCGTTTTTCAAACTTCACTTAGCGTGTGCTAAAAACCCAGTTACCACACTTATTATGTAATATACTATTAAAGTAATTGCACGAATTCATCTTCCAAATTTACATTCAAGGAAATACTGACTGACGACCCTTAAACATACTACCTGAACGTTTAAGGCTCCAACATTTGTCTCAGAAACAGAAAAAACTACATTTTGCCACACAATTCGTAAAATAGGTTGAGATTAAATGAAGAGCCAACAAGTGGCAATCAATGTAAATAGCAGAATAGGCAGAAACATGATTAAATAAACATTGAAGCCTTAGGGCCATACTGATTTGTTTAGTTTGTTCCAAGGGCCAAAACAGTTTTAATTTGTCTACCTTTAACTAATTTCTAGACTAGAGAAGTCGCAAAGTGTGGGACCTGAGCCAACATACGCTTTTTCTGCATTTCAATTACTATTACTATTATGTTTGTATTGCAATAGTAACAATAATATATTGCTAAACTCGAGTTCGAGTAGAAAAAACACAAACACAATACAGAGATTCGAACTGGGCTAAGATATATCTCCCAATTCTATGAGTTTTCCTATGACAAAATGGTCCGATAAGTGATAGAACTATTCTTCCACACTCGGGACATTCAAAGTTTCCTTGAGGAATATAATTCCTTCTCCTGTTTTGCTGATTGTTGGCACTTAAGCTTTTCACAACTCTCCTCCATTCCGATCTGTCTGCTAATAGGGTCCCCCAGGTGTTTTGTACCTGCACTTTTTTAAGTGTGTCATGGAGAACATCCTTAAATCTCTTGAGTTGCCCTCCCTGCTTCCTTTTATCATTCGCCAGCTCTCCGTACAAAACTCGATTCTTTTCCATACGTATGATGTTTCCTGCCCATCTTAAGTGTGCTTGTGCTACCAAGGTCTCAACACTGCTGCTCTTGGCTCTCTCATGTGAGGTTTTATTTGAGACTCTGTAAAACCATTTTATTCTCATTCTTCTTCTTCTTCTCAAAGTGCCATCTCCATTCAATAAAGGTTGGACACAATCTCAGCAAATCTGTCTCTGTCCTTAGCAATTTGGAATAGGGAGTTCTCGTTCATACCAGTCCAATCGCGGATATTCTTCAGCCAGGAGTATTTTCTTCTTCCAATTATTCTCATAATTTGCCGTAATTGTCTTTGCTGTAACTGATTGAGAGCCTTTATATGACGTCCAGGTTTCACACGCGTATAGAATTGTTGAAACAACTACAGCGCGATATACAGTCGTTTTGGTTTTGACAGATATATCGTGGTTGTCAAAAACCCTCTCTCGCAGCCTCCAAAAAAGATCTCGAAAGATCCTATTTCGCACTTCGTGGTCAATGTAGGCATTTTTATCGACTATACTGCCTGAATAGTTAAAATGTTCAACATATTCTAGATGTTCATCATCTACCACGATGTTAGTTTGAGGTGCATCTGGTGGGCAGGACATAATTTTTGTTTTATTGAAGTTGATTTTGAGTCCGATAACAAGGCATTGGCTGTAACGCTCCAGATTTATGACGCTAGTCTTAAGATGTCACGGACCGGATTGATGTCACTAGCGGGCCAGATATGGTCCAAGGACCGTATTGATGGCACTAGCGGGCCAGATTTGGCCCACGGGCAGTATTAATGGCATTAGCGAGTCATATTTGGCCTGCGGGCCGTAGTTTGGAGACTGTCATGAGCTAGTCCATAGTTTACACTTGTATCTACAAGAGCATTAAGAATGGATGCCATCGGTTAATTTATGAAAGAGAGTAAAATACTGGTCCAACACTAGCCTTTTTCAGTTTGCAAGCACTGGCTTACATACGCCATGAGAAAACCTCAAGAAAAATTCATGACATACCCCGAGGTTAGCAACCGAGACCTACGGAATGCTGGATGGCTAGTCCTAACACTCGGCTAACTAGCTGGGTTATAATTTTTTTTTGTATAAGTATTTGTATTTATTCTAAACTGATGATAGTCATCGCTGTAATAAATCTCACAATTGATCAAGAAATGTTGTACTTGATTGTAACGTGATGAAATTAATCCTGGATTGAACGTTCTCAAGATTAAGTTGATTTGCGTTGAATGGTATACTTTTGTTTAGATGGAAAAAAATATTTAGTCTTATATATGCTATATTTGGCTGTATAGGCGAGTCAGTTCTTAAAATTCCACCTTCATATATTCAGCGCGTCATAGTTAATCGATAATTCCATCTGAATAACCTCTACCGTGCAATTTTAATCAAGTAATTCGATACAGTGACGTAAGCTTCTAATTAAGTGGTTCATGATGGTATTTGTATACGAACGAACAATTTATTGCAATTGCCTAGAAGTGACACAACTGCAATACGCATTTTTTTTGTATTCAGGAAAAGGATGAAAGTTTAATTTATTACTATTCGATTCAGTATAATAAATTAGTACTTTGTTTCCACGGCCTACAGTATTTTATGTGCCTATGCCATTCGATAATACCTTCTTGTAGAGATAAATTAAATGTTTTGTTATATCAAGAGTAGGCTTGACATTAGAATATATATATATATATATATATATATATATATATATATATATATATATATATATATATATATATATATATATATATACATACATATATATATATATATATATATATATATATATTGTAACCAACCTCCCTTTTGAAAGATATTTATGCCCAAGCTAGCAGGGAGATTGGTTAAACATATAAGGGTTCTGATTTGTTCACAGTAATAATAACAAAGTAAAATGAAGGTATTTACTGTTTTTTCAATACATTGATGAGACTTATCTTTATGTTTTAATATATATTCTGTCGACGTTTTCCTTGGGTGGATTGTACTCTTGACTTCTGCCCTTTGTGTAACTCTTTTCTTGGTAGCTCCAGATAAGGTGGATATTGGCTCCAGGTAAGGTGAATTTCAAACTTCAGACAATGTGGCTTTTAGCTCTAACCAAGGTGGCTAAAATAATTCGGGGCAAATCAACATACAATCTCAAACTTAATATGTTCCAAGAATATCTGTAGGGTATCGATGGCCAATTCAAACTAACATTTAGATTTATCTCAAACAAAGATGCTAAGAAAGACAGTATATGTTCCAACATTAAACTGAACATCAGATATGACCACGTGAAATTTGCCATCGTTAGCCTAAAAAAATCTTGTGTTAAATTGAGGAAATGAAATAAGCAAATAAAGTAAAAATATTTTAAATTAAGAAATGCAAGATGATTATTTCAATATTGAAAGATAAATAATTTAATATAGATAAATGAAAAAATATGAAATGGCGGAAAAGTGAAATAAGGAATCAATTCAGATTTTCAAGATAATGCATTTATACGAAATAATTATATTTCTTCTCATAACTTACCGTCTATCAGACGCCACAGATACTTAATAATTTCAATAAACTTTAATAAACGTTCAATTGATATTGAATATAATTCTATTAGTTAACGATATTACTTGTTCAACAGTTATTTGGCTAAAGAGAACGATATTACGTGATTCACGTGGAAATCCAACGCTATATCCCTACTCTCTTGTACGCAGGTCATTCATTACGGCGTTTTATAGCGAGGAATCACGGTATTTGAATGCATAGTTCGGTAGTAGCGGTTAAGTGGAGAATTTACACGTTACACAATATATATATATATATATATATATATATATATATATATATATATCTATATATATATATCAATTTATATATATATATATATATATATATATATATATATATATATATATATATATATATATATATATATAATTTTAGAGATTTTCTTGGAAATGTGGCTTAGCTAAAATGGAGGTTTATTTGTGTTTGTTATTCAATCATTTATTCCTTCATTCCAACGTTTCGACTCTACGAAGCCTTTTCCAAGGACTAGTTAAATTATCTTCGGAAACAACTAACATTCATTTCATCAATCTTATACACAAACTTCGAATGAATTCATATTTACGATTGTTTTTACTTTTTCACCCACCTTTCCACTGTACTTTATATTTGCGTAAAAACAATCGTAAATATGTATTTCGGCTTTGTAAAGCCGAAACGTGGTGACACAAATATATCCCCATATTAGCTAAGACACATTCCCAAGAAAACTTCTAAAATTATCACATATATATTTCTGGCTTAAGAATAAAGATTTTAATATATATATATATATATATATATATATATATATATATATATATATATATATATATATATATATATATATATATATATATATATATATATATATATATATATATATATGTATATATTTATATTAATGTATGATGAATTTGTCACATGTTTCTGTTATATAGAAGCAATAGTTTAGCTCTGATTGGTTAATTCAATTTATTATTACAAAAATCAATCTATAGGATTGTACGTTTCGGTGGTAAATTTTTTTTATATATTAATGTTAGTCAATTAATTTTGTAGTGTATGTTTTTGACGTGATTATTCTACCAATCGATTAGGTACCTCTTTCTCTCAAGCACAAATTCACACAAAATTCACACATACATATATATATATATATATATATATATATATATATATATATATATATATATATATATATATATATATATATATATATATATATACAGGGCCGGATTTAGGCATGGGCCACATGGGCCCGGGCCCAGGGCGGCAAGTTTTTAGGGGCGGCAAAATTTGAAGGCCAGTTAAATTTTGCTGAGAAATCGAGAGCGTTTTATGCAGAATTTTTGTTTTCACTCAGATTTATACACTAATCACTCAACGGATATTGAAGCTCTTTTTTTTGTTGTTGAATGTCTCATAGTTAATGAGGTTATATAAAGCTATGATATTATTAAGATGTTACTCAAATTTATTTTTAAGATATTGATGTTCAAATAGTTTTATTTTAGGTCTGGCAAATTGTCGCGTTTGGGAGGCGGGGGCGGCGAAATGCTTTGGGCCCATGGGCGGCAAATTCGTAAATCTGGCCCTGTATATATATATATAATTTATTTATATATATATATATATATCTATATATATATATATATATATATATATATATATATATATATATAAACTTATTTATAAATAATATCAAACAGACCTTGATTCATTGGTTATAACGATATCACATAATAATTTAATGACTATATTGAATAGATTGATTCAGAAAATCAAACTTTACACTTCACATTTTTGAAGCAATCGTATCCAAATACTATAATAAAAGCAGATCAGAGTCGGATTATTTGCTTTTCGGATACTAGAATATGCGAAATTCGTTATGATATTTGTCTGAAAAAACTAATAATATAAGTGTGTGCACATGAAGTAATATTTTCAGGTGAACCATTTTCTAGGAAGCTATGAAAAAAAAATTAGGCGAGCATAACTTTCTGCAAAATTTTCATTCACACATACATACATATATATATATATATATATATATATATATATATATATATATATATATATATATATATATATATATATATATATATTCCTCTTTAATTCAGGTGGTGCTCCACCAAAGAAATGTTTCCAACTGACAACACGAAAGTTGGCAAGTTTTTCTTGGTCGGGCACCATCTTTAGGCCTTTACAAAGACAAAATTACTTTGAAATTCATGAAAATTAAAGAAAATTCAAAAGTAAAAAAATTCAAAAAAAAAAAAAAAAAAAAAAAGAATAATCCATTGAATTTTTCGCGACTGTGTTCTATCACGTGATTATATCGTGCTAATCAATTTAGTATCATCAGGTCTGCTTATATAAGATGGTAAGTAAGAGAAACCACAGAAACCCTCAACATCTAATATTAGCAGACCTGATAATGTATATAATATATTTATATACCTATATATATATATATATAAATATATATATATATAATATATATATATATATATATATATATATATATATATATATATATATATATATATATATATATTACATAAAGAGAAAAAAAAAAATACTTTAATAAAAAAAAAAAATATCAAAAAACTTTCCATATATATATATATATATATATATATATATATATATATATATATATATATATATATATATATATATATATATATATATATATATATATATACCGGGTGTCCACGGAAGGTGGCTCGCCCCTATAACTTTTTTGTTTTCGGAGTTAATAAAATGAAATTTACAGGAGAATAAAACTGCATTTTTTGACAACTACATCAACTTCATGCAACTTCCGGTTACACCGGAAGTGACATAAACTTTCGATTTTTAAATAGGATACCTGGTATATTTTCAGTTTTTTGTCTCCATATGACATTTAGAATACAACCATGTATCATTTGCTACTTTTTGTAACCGTCGTTCAATTTTTTTTTCGAAATAAATTTTTATTCTAGAGGGCTATAGATGCGTTCAAATAAATAATTTCGGTCCTAAAATGCCCCTGTTTACCGTCCTGGGAAGTAGATTTGTGGGCTTGGCTACGGACATATTTTGTTTCAGTTGTGTTGGTCACAGGCTACTCGATGATTTCAAATGTTATTTTAATCTCAATAAGATTCTTCATTTAAAGAAAATAATAGGGTTATGGGATTTCAGGTTTTTATCGAATGTTTTCTTTCCACCTAATACCTGTGCGGTATCAAATTAATCGTAATGAAATTATCTTTTTTTGTAACCCATGGTGTCATTTGAAAAAAAATAGTAATAAAAGTTTTAAAATTAAACTTCACATAGCTGGAACATTTTGATCGGAAACAGTGAAGTTGTATTTTAACATACATTTTAGAACCGAAAAAAGTTATTTGAACGCATCCATATCCGTATTGTATTTAAATGTCATATGGAGCCAAAAAAACTGAAAATATACCCGGTGTCCCATTTAAAAATCGAAAGTTTATGTCACTTTCGGTGAAACCAGAAGTTGCATGTACTTGTCAAAAAATGCAGTTTTATGCATCAAACAGATCCTCTAAATTTTATTTCATTATCTCCGAAAGCAAAAAAGTTTTAGGGGCGAGCCACCTTCCGTGGACACCCGGTATATATATATATATATTTATATATATATATATATAATTATATATATATATATAATATAAATATATATAAATATATATATATATATAGATATATATATATATATATTTATATATATATATATATATATACATATATATGTAAATATATTATTTTATTTACTTTCGAATGTTTACAACGGACTTCATGTGAGTGGTATTAAATTCAATTTAAAATTTTAAAATTTGCATGAATTGTTAAATGGCTAGTACTTAATTAATCTCAATACATTCTCTGCTACAAATGCCGCTAAAAATTTCAGAAATCTCAATAATTCTATTTTCGAATTAGAAATTTAACCTAAGAATAGAATTTCACATGATATTAGTTTCATTAGTATACACATTTATTGTGATTTGGGTCTAGGTCACGAAAAATGTCGATTCGTCTCTGATTCCAACAAGCTGGCAGCGACATGATAACAAAGGCCAAAGAAAGGAGTGAATTTGAAAGCAGGGTGAAAGGTCATGAGCGGGAGATGCCAAAGTCAGTTCATAAATATTCAGATGCACTTTTTCAGTTGCGCTTGAACAGTAACGGTTGTTTTAAACATCGAGCCCAGTGTTGCCGTTTCGTTTCTGAGAAATATGCTAAAACATCTCGGGAAAAATGCTAAAAAATGCCAAATAAAATTATTGATATGCTAAAAAAATGCCAAACAGTTTAAAAGTGTTTTTCAATACAATTATAAAAATTTGAAATTTATTTTGATTAATACATATTTAATTGAATTAAAATGAAAAATAAATAATAAGAAAAAACTTGTCTAAATAAAATTATTTATTTTATTTTTCATTTAAATATGAACTACCACAGAGTTGATTCATCGTCCATCGAATTTATTAATAATTAATTAATTTTAAGCAAAATTAAAAAATATATATATAATTTAGGTAAATTTCGTTCTATGCAACTTCATGTTGTCCGTACTTCTACTGTCAAAAAATGTTGTCTTGCATATTTCTGATAGGTAATAGACCCTTGAAATTGTATGTTCACAAACAAAAAAATGTAAGTGTGCTCACTTTTTATTAAAAACGTAAAATGAAAATCGTCTTGATCGTCGCTAATTCGCTTCGGGTGCTGACTGAGCGATTCCCCTAATCGTAAAACGTAAACAAAAATAATCGTTTCTTTGAATATTGATGAATTCCCCTATTAGATATTTATGTTTGGTTTCAGAAATGCCAATAGACTTTATCTCGTTATGCATTTATTGCTTAGGAAAAGTCATTCAAGTGCTAATATCCATAGCGGATTGAAAATTTACTATTATAGGTAGAGGGAGGACAAAAAATGCTAAAAACATGCAATATGCTAAACTCAAATTTTACATGCGAAATGCGACAAAAAAATGCTAGATTTAGCATTAAAAATGCCAAAACGGCAACACTGATCGAGTCGAGTTTGACGTTTGGCCGTCTAACGCGATAAGGCGAATTGAAAGGGAGAAAGTTGAGAATTGACCTGATATACGACCAAATCATGATAGAAGACTCTCGTCGATTCACTCCTTTGTTCGCCGATAGATTCGTGGTGTGAGTTGAGGTCCTACAGAATGGCCTACATACCGTACCAAAATAAATAACTAACAATAGTTGCTTTGATTGTTTGCCGTGTATTTTTGTGTATATGATATGTTATTTATGATGCATGTATCGTTAAAGTAGTTTTTAAGAATATTTTTAGTCATATTCTCCTAGAAAATAATAGACTATTACAACGTATCGAGAGTCAACAGTCAGCAGCGGAAGTAGTTTTTTATCTTGGTACATGATTATCGAAATTTTTTTGATGTCCTATATATATATACAGGGTGTCCCACCGGGAAAAAACGCGATCTGTATATGGAAAACTACACATAGGAAACTTTTGAAAATTTGACAGTATACTAATGTTGATAGGGGAAACTCGACTAAAATATTTTCAAGATGGTGGCATTTCCGGTTATACCGGAAGTAGATACCAACTTGCTTATTTTAAATTGGATAGCCTATATATTAATACATTTTTAGATTCTACGCAAGATTCTAGGCGGATTTTATTTATTATGTCCTATACCTAAGTCTAAGCGTTTTTGACATATTTAGGTTTTTATGTCAAAAATGACGAGTGCAAGCCCTAATATAATTATCAATTGTTCCTATAAGGATTCCCGTATTACTTACTTTGGGGTGGATTCCTTATTGAAAAAGACTTGCTTCAATACATTTTGTATAGTATTTGGATAACTAATCATACAGGGTGTTCGAACAAAAAGATCTAAAATGAGATTGAGAAAACTGACAAAAATCAAGTTTTTCAAATGGAAACCCCCCATTTTTCTTATTTTGTGGTATTTAGCATTTAAAAAGAAGGTAACTTTGTATGAAGTTATCTATACCTAAAATTTGAAGTTTTCGAAATATTGCGAATTTAATATTTTCAAATGGCGATTTTGCATTTAATCGTTAAACAATTAGATCTAGGATAGCCACGATCGTATTTGACATTTCAAATCATCGTAATGGCACCCCGGTTAAATTATACAAATGGAAATTATTTAAACTTTTAAGGCTTATCTAAATCATTTTCATTTAAATGCTGCACTAATGAAAATATGGATAGCATAGGGATGATATTTGTGTTTCCGTAAAATTCTTAGAACTGACGATTTAGATAAGCCTGATTCTAATGCTATCTGCCTTGAAGAATTTGTTGGATATGCTTCAAAATATCCCAAAATTGCTATTTCAATATTTTCATTGTTAACAACTGGTTTCTTTCTGTACACTTATGCCTTTACGGATTCAAAATTCTTGAAGTTTTCTATAATTCGTTTAACAGTATTCGGTGATGGTTTTTGTTTATGAGGATATCGGGTCGCACATGTATCACATGTTCTTGAAATAATTTGTCACATTGTCCATAAATAATAAATAAGTTTAAATAATTTCGTTTGTATAATTTAACCGGGGTGCCATTACGATGATTTGAAATGTCAAATACGATCGTGGCTATCCTAGATCTAATTGTTTAACGATTAAATGCAAAACGATTAAATATAGAAATATTAAATTGGCAATATTTCGAAATCTTCAAATTTTAGGTATAGATAACTTCATACAAAGTTACTTTCTTTTTAAATGCTAAATACTATAAAATAAGAAATATGGGGGGTTTCCATTTGAAAAAATTGATATTTGTCAGTTTTCTCAATCTCATTTTAGATCTTTTTTTTCGAACACCCTGTATGATTAGTTATCCAAATACTATACAAAATTTATTAAAGCAAGTCTTTTTCAATAAGGAAACCACCCCAAAGTAAGTAATACGGGAATCCTTATAGGAACAATTGATAATTATATTAGCGCTTGCAATCGTCATTTTGACATAAAAACCTAAATATGTCAAAAACGCTTAGACTTAGGTATAGGACATAATACATAAAATCTGCCTAGAATCTTGCGTAGAATCTAAAAATGTATTATCATATAGGGTATCCAATTTAAAATAAGCAAGTTGGTATCTACTTCCGGTATAACCGGAAGTGCCACCATCTTGAAAATATTTTAGTCGAGTTGCCCCTATCAACATTAGTATACTGTCAAATTTTCAAAACTTTCCTATGTGTAGTTTTTCATATACAGATCGCGTTCTTTCCCGGTGGGACACTCTATATATATATATATATATATATATATATATATATATATATATATATATATATATATATATATATATACAGTGGCGGATTTAGATATGTTCCGCTAGTAGGCTATTCAAATTTTGCGCCCCTACCGACCTCTACAATTCGTTACCGATACCCTAGTTCATAACCATAAAATAAAAATTTTTTCGGACTAGGGTGATCGATTTTTCAGTTTCTAGATTATTTTTATAATCCAACGATTTAGGTAAGATTGCACGAGAAATATTTTTTGGGCCTATTTTTGAAATAATAAAAGCTCAATTATGTAGTAGTACCTACTACTTATATGGCAGGATAAGGTATACGTGTAAACAATTTTTATTGCGTTTACTTACATTTTGAACACAATATATGCAATTATCTGATAACAATCCGGTTGATGATGATGAAATTCGATAAATGAAGTTATGACAGTTTTACAATACCTTTTTGCTCGATTTTTTATTCAAAAAATGTTCAATCATATCGTCGTATGAAATCTTGTTCATTAGTTCTGACTCTATGCACAAAAGAGCTATGGAGTTTAGCTTTCCTTGGCTTGAGGTAGATCTTAGATAATTTTTTACCCGTTTTAAGCAAGAAAAGCTTCACTCACACGAACAGAGCTCACAAAAAGTATTGAAATTCACATTTTTGAGCCCAAACATCAACTACCAGGTAGATCTGGAAGCGCTTTTAGCTCAAAAACAGCGGGAAGTTACAGCAGGGTCGATGGTGTTTTAGATATTTTGAAAATTTGTCGACAATGATATCTGCCGAATGGATCAACCGATTATTTTCTTCTTTGGGTCAATCGACGCAGTTCGATAATAATAATGATAATAATAATAATAATTTATCGATTTTCCATATAAACAAAATAGAAAGGAAACATGTCATTCAAAAAACAGAAAACTTCAAATATTGACTACACGATTCCTACGTGAACCATAAAATTCTTCGATAATGTATGGCTCAAGCTGAGATTATATTTTAAAATTGATCGGTTTGCTAGTCTGAGAGGTATTTAAAAAAACATTATTTGAAAATTTTATTTTTGCGATTTCTCAAAACCGACCGGGCCAAATCGGTTGCAATTCTCAGGAAATTTAAATTGTGTACTTCTTTCGAACCACACAAGCTTCATTGAGATCTGCTGACCTGTAGTTTAATTATGAAAGGTTTACATACAAACACATTATCGTTAAAATAGTCGTATCGACTTTCTACTAGGTACCTCAAAATTTTTCGAAAATCCGGGTGAAAACAATAACTTCCCAATTTTTTTAGCGGGAAGTTGAAAATGTTGACCCCAAATTTACCGCCCCTAAAACTGCCGTCCTATGCTCCAGTCTACTCAGCCTGCTGGTAAATCCGCCACTATATATATATATATATATATATATATATTAGTCACGCCGTTTCCTTGGACCATAACCCGGACTATGATGCTGTGACTATCTTGGAGCATGAGTATGATTTAAAGAAGAGAACTTTTCTCGAAATGTCAAAAATTTTCAAAGAACCTAATGCAATGAATTCCAGAACTGACATTGATAATCTTAACATAATTTATTCTTATTTACTCAGTCGTTCTCCTTATGTTACTGACTTAAAGTCATTTCAATAAATATCAAGTTGGTACCATTTAGTTGGTGTGTTGGTATTGTTCGTCTCAATTTTGTGTTGGCAATAAAGTCACTGTCAATCTCATACACGTCGATTGTATACGTCAACTATTCAGTGTCATATGTAAAACTTTTGGTGGGACTTGTTTTGTATGTTCTTAATCCAATCATTTTTATCTGATTTTAACTATGTAGTATTGTTTATATGTATGTTAGTCTGTAAACTGCGGCAAGAAAAAGTAAATTCTAATTCTCACTTTCGTAAGTACACAAGCTGAGATGTTGTTCAAACTAAGTATTGTTCATTTTTCAATTCTTTGTAGAGTTCCTGAGGAAGAGCTAATAAATGGCTCGAAAGCTTGAATAGAAAAAAGAGTTCACCTTATTTTCATCATATGACTGCAGACTTGAATTTAAAGTAATTCTTCTTTAACTTGATAGTCGTAGAATCCTTCACACTTTCATATATATATATATATATATATATATATATATATATATATATATATATATATATATATATATATATATATATATATATATATCATCTTGGATTCATCAAGTCCTGGTCTGATGCAAACTTACTTTGCTTCAACGTAGATAAAACCGTCGCCTTGTTTTATAGAGATAACTCCCAGGATCTATTCCTGCAAAACCATGCCATTAAAATAGTCGATTATGTCAGATTTTTAGGCCTCTTCATCGACAATAATCTCAAAATTTCACAGCAAGTACGTGTCTTAGCTGAAAAATTATCAACGGCCTGTTTCGCAATCAAATCCATCTCAAGTGAATTAGATACGGTATCTACAAGAATTGCCTATTTGCATTGTTCGAATCTCATCTTCGTTATGGTCTTCATAATTCATGTAAATTCATGTAAACTTCACAACTTGGCACCATTCTCAAATTGCAGAAGAGAGCAATTCGTTACATATTTGTACTGAAAAATAAGGCTCATTTCAAACCTTACTTAAGAAAAATGGAATTTTGATGCTACCTTCATTATATTTACTTGAATCTGTGTGCTTGCTTCATAAGTATTTTCATTCCATGTCATAGCACGGGTATTCCACGACCGGGACATCATGTTCACCTCCCTATTCCTTCCTCTGAATTAACAAAAGAAATCCATCATTTACAATGCTAAGAAAATTTACAATCGCCTTTCAGAGGAATTAAAATCTATAACTTCCTTGTTCAATTTTCGGAAACGAACAAAATCTCATTTTCTTGATAGACCTTATTACTCTATTAGGCCAAGCTACAGAGATTTAGAGTGAGCATTTTGTGCAAAAAGTGTTAGAAGAAAACCAGCTCCGCCATTGTCTGTCAAATAGTTCCACATGATATAGTGATCTGTTTTTCACTCGACTTTATTATTTATATCTTTGTTATTAACAATTTTATGCAAAAAATCGCGTTTTTTAAAGTTTTTTGCTTATGAAATTGAAACTATCAGAGTAATCGTGATGGTTTAAATAGACTTATTGTAGAAAATGAAAAGACGAAAAAAATGAGAGGTCGGACGACTCAATCAGACCCTCAGTCTAAGGGAAAATTGGAAAAAACCGGCCAAAATGCAGTTTTTTCAAAAGTTCATAACTCGGTTATTTTTTGAGTTGTAGCGTAGATCCTCCGGCCAGTATTAGCTATTGATATGAACTTCATTTGTGCGAAGATCAGGAACTGTCCGATGCATAGTTTTTGATATGTAGCCATTTGATTATGTTACTATGCAATTTTCCAGCAGACCTGAATGCGACAGGTATGGTCCGATTTCAATTTACTAAAAAGATTTTGAAAGTAGAATTCTCATAGTTCAAAACGTTCATCTTGGTTTTTCATAAAAACGCTGAGAAATATGTTAAAAATAAAGCTGAACATGACAAAACACGGCCGAGCGCGTGAGAGTAGTTGAAGAGTGGGGGTTTACAATTATTATCTGACAACGTTTAGAAATTACTGTCACGTTCAAAATGCCGACGCTTTCGAATGTCATACTTCTCCTTGCCTGCTGTTCTACCCCCACTCTTCAACTACTCTTACGCGCTCGGCCGTTTTTCGTCATGTTCAGCTTTATTTTTAACATATTTCTCAGCGTTTTTGTGGAAAACCAAGATGAACGTTTTGAACTATGAGAATTCTACTTTCAAAATCTTTTTAGTAAATTGAAATCAGACCATATCTGTCGCATTCAGGTCTGCTGGAAAATTGCATAGTAACATAATCAAATGGCCACAGATCAAAAACTATGCATCGGACAGTTCCTGCTCTTCGCACAAATGAAGTTTATATTGATGAATAATACTAACCGGAGGATCTACGCTACAACTCAAAAAATAACCGAGTTATGATCTTTTGAAAAAACTACATTTTGGACGGTTTTTTCCAATTTTCTCTCAGACTAAGGGCCTGATCGAGTCGTCCGACCTCTCGTTTTTTTCGTCTTTTCATTTTCTACAATAAGTCTATTGACATCATCACGATTACTCTGATAGTTTCAATTTTATAAGCAAAAAACTTTAAAAAACGCGATTTTTTGCATAAAATTGTTAATAACAAAGACATAAATAATAAAGTCGAGTGAAAAACATATCACTATATCATGTGGAACTATTTTACACACAATGGCGGAGCTGGTTTTCTTCTAACACTTTTTACATGAAAAAATCTCTGTAGCTTGGCCTATATAGACGACCACTATTCTGAGCATTAATTGATCCATATGACTAAATTGAATAACACAGGCATCAGCTTTGGTTGAGGAGAATTTGACACTCTCGGTTCTATTGTAAAGTTTGTATATATTTTGTATGGAAATGTGGTGTGATTTTTATTTCTAGGTATTACATTGTATTATTTGTATATTTTTTGATTGATGTGTGTTTATTTTTATGTTTTACATTGTTTATTTCCTATATATTCCGCTTTATCAATAAAGTGTATAATTTTAAGACAATAAAGCATAATTTGATTTGCTTTAGTTTGATTTGATATACATTGCTGGGACACAAAGCTACCACTTGTGGTAGAGGTCAAAATGAGTCGATTGAATCTAATCTATATATATATATATATATATATATATATATATATATATATATATATATATATAATCTCTTGATAATTATTAGCAATAACAGGCTGGTTGAATCAAGAGATTAAAAATAAATCACAGGCAACAACAATTCGAATAAATATATATATATATATATATATATATATATATATATATATATATATATATATATATATATATATATATATATATAATACAAGCCGAAAAATTGAATCCAGTCTACAGCAAACACCATATTTTTTAAATCTCTGAAATTTGGTGGGAAGTTAAGTCTAATCATGTTGATTCCCACTAAGACGGGGTTTTTTAAAATTCCGCCGTTAAGGGATTGAAAAAGGGTAAAACGTGTTTTTTGAAGTTTCTCGCAAAATAATGGACTTACCGATCCCGCTCTTTCACGAAAATGTTAAGTAAAATTAACTCTAGAAAGTAGTTTCTCAGTTTTTTGAAATTCCTTCATTTAGGGGTGCAAAAGGGATAAGTCTGTTTTTTTATATTGGCTATTTCCGGCAAAATAATCGACTTAGCGATTCTGTTCTTCCACTACAATGTTCCTTATAATTTTATTAAAAAACCATTTTCTGCATTTTTTGATGTTGTATCATTTAGGGGTTGAAAGAGGGTGAAATGTGTTTTTCGTATATTGGCTATTTTTGGCTGAATCTCGCAAAATAATGGACTTAGTGATCCCGCTCTTTCACGAAAATATTAAGTACAAATAAAAAAATGATTTGATAAATTTTATCCTTTTTTTAATTGTCTTCACCATGCTCGAAAACCATAAAGCGCCACCAGTACGTTTTAAAAAAAAATTATTAAAATATGAATTTTCCCAATTACGAAGATGAACTATATCTTAATAAATTCATACGTATACATATATGGATACGCGGGCGAAGCCGCGACGGGTCCCGCTAGTTTATTTATATAGAAAAATGTATCGTTCACCCTTGGAAGAGTTGAAAGTTTATTCTCAACTGAACTTATATTTGAATATCTCGAAGTATCTCACTCAGTCTTCAAATATTTTACAATTGCGGAATCCCAAACGAAATTTTAATTACTTCTTTTCTCCTGAGTTTTTAATTTCATTATAATTATTTCTCGAATCCTAGTTAAAAGTTCACGTAGGTGTTACATTATAAATTATATATCTAATGTAAATATTTGCAAAGATTATATTTTCTGTTCTATAAATGAATATTCAGATAATTTTTCTGATGTTTATTGCTTATTTTTAGTCGCAAAATATTCAGTCATTGATTAAACTTATCGATATTTCTCAAGTGTGAATATGAACTAATTTGTTATTATCTGTATCAACAGTAATATAAATTGATTGAAACACAAATTCTGTTTCAGTTCAGTGAATTTTAGATCTCTTCATTTTTTATGATAGGTTTTATTATTTGAAGCATATGTTAATTTTTTTATTTAAGAAATTTGACTCAGAATTCTGTAAGAAGTAATAACTTTTTGGCAGCTACAGTTTGCTTAATTTTCATAAATTTCTCTGATGAAGAAATGGAAGTATTTCGAAAGATTAGGAAGAAAGAAAACAGAGTCTCTTTCTGTTAATATTTTCGAAGCATCCCCACTGAACATTCATTGTATATATATATATATATATATATATATATATATATATATATATATATATATATATATATATATATATATATATATATATATATATATATATATATATATATATATATATATTTTTATATATTATATTATTTTTTTATATATATATATATATATATATATATATATATATATATATATATATAATATATATATATATGTATATATATATATATATGTATATATATATATATATATATATATATATATATATATATATATACAGGGTTGCGATAAAGTATGGAACCAAGTAAATATCTTTCGAACGAAGAGGAGAATATTTATGAAATTTTGCAGGTAAGTCCAATGGATCAAAATGCATCTGATGTATAATTTTTTGTTGATAATATACTTCCGGTTGTACCGGAAATAGACCCTAAGTCGCTTATTATAAATAGGATACCCTATATATTATTACATTTATGGATTCTACTTAAGATTCTAGACAGATTTTATGAATTATGTCCTATACCTAAGTCTAAGCGTTTTTGACATATTTAGGTTTTATGTCAAAAACGAAGATTGCAAGCCGTAATATAATTATCAGTTGTTCCTATAAGGAAGCCTTTTTTACTTACTTTGAGTTAAATTCCTTGTTGAAAAGGACCTACTTTAATAGATTTTTTATAATATTTGGATAACTAGTCATACAGGGTGTGCAAAAAATAAGATCTAAAATGAGATTGAGAAAACTGACAAAAATCAATTCAACTTCTCTTGTGATTTTTACATTACCGTAAAAAAACGTTCAGATAAACAAATTGATGTTGTGTGTATGCATATGTAGTAAGTAATAAACGAGTACGATCTCAAATACGATCGTGGCTATCCTAGATCTAATTGTTTAACGATTGAATGCAAAATCGCCATATAAAAATATTAAATTGGCAATATTTCGAAAACTTCAAATTTTAGGTGAAGATAACCTCATACAAAGTTACCTTCTTTTTAAATGCTTAATGCTACAGAATAAAGAAAATGGGGGGTTTCCATTTGAAAAAATTGATTTTTGTCAGTTTTCTCAATCTCATTTTAGATCTTATTTTTTGCACACCCTGTATAACTAGTTATCCAAATATTATTCAAAATCTATTAAAATGGGTCCTTTTCAACAAGGAGTCTAACCCAAAGTAAGTAAAAAAGGCTTCCTTATAGGAACAATTGATAATTATATTATTGCTTACAATCGTCGTTTTTGACATAAAAACCTGAATATGTCAAAAACGCTTAGACTTAGGTATAGGACATGATGCATAGAATCTGCATAGAATCTTAAGTAAAATCCAAAAATGTAATATATATAGGGTATCCTTTTTAAAATAAGCGACTTAGGGTCTATTTCCGGTACAACCGGAAGTATATTATCAACAAAAAATCATACATCAGATGAATTTTGCGCCATTGGACTTACCTGCAAAATTTCATAAATATTCTCCTTTTCGTTCGAAAGATATTTACTTGGTTCCATACTTTATCGCAACCCTGTATATATATATATATATATATATATATATATATATATATATATATATATATATATATATATATATATATATATATATATATATATATATATATGTATATATATATATATATATATATATACATATACACACATTCACACACATATCTATATCAGGGTGTCCGGGAAAATTTGATTATTTCTAATTAGCGTATTTAGGTTCTATCGTTGCAAACTTTAGTGAGTTAAGGATTGAAAATAATTTAGTTTTTAATTTTCGTGTACATTAAATTTTTAGGTTCTTTTTAATAACTCCAAGAGAAACATTTATTTCATTTCTAAAAATAATTTTTGTTAAGGTGCCTTTCTTTGACAAAACTGCATTTTTAAGAACCTTTGTAATTTTGAAGTATTGAATAACCTAAACTAAAATTTTTCTGTTCCTTGAATGACTTCCGTATCACACTTTGTTGCAGACAAAAAAAATAGAATTCATAGTTTTTTTTAATAAAACTGAAACACTAATTCATTTATTATTTTCTTTTTCCGTAAACGGAAAATGGTCCGGCAATGAACAAAAAAACTTTATCTTTAGCTTAATGTTTAAGGCATCCAAATTTATTTTTGTTAACTCCTCATCATACAGAGTGTAACAAATGTACAACCTAGTCAGCTCCTGGTAAACTGAATAAGCTTATTATATTTCAAGGGCAATATTTTAAGAGGTCCTCACTACTGTTTATCATATTATTTTCATTAAATTATATTGAGTAGTTTAAAAGTTCTTAAGAGAAATGGATTTCCAGTGGCATCTTTTATCATGCCATATCTCCATGGGGAGGGCCGCTACGAAAAAAATTTATGAGAACTTGTCAACTCACTTTTTAATATTCTATCTGAATCCGAGAGATTTCCCACATAAATTGATAGAAAAACCACTTCCGCACCTCGCTCTTCACTATTGATTAAGTAAAATAGTCTTTTATTCATAGGAAAATTGGATTGCGTTGCTGAATTATAATCTTTTTATTCATCTTCATTCGCAGCAGCTTCCATTCGATCGTTAAAAATTAAATATTAACTGCACTGAAACTGACACAATGCCAATAAAGAAAAAACGATTTTTATCATTTCATTTAGAATTATCTTTTAATTCATTTGAAGTTCAATAAATAATAATTCATTCAAAATGTATATCTATTGATGTATTTTTGTACCGCAGCCACGAAAGGGAAAGTCCGTATCAACGTTCCTTTCAGAGTGCTGTTCACTTTCTTCACTTTCTACACTAAAGTAGGGCTGCATAATGATGGTAAATAATAAGATATTTCTGTGGATTCTTGTAACGGAATCGTTAGATTAACGTGTGGTTCAACCATTCGTATGATCAAATGCTATGCAATAGCCAATTCATTCGTGCATTCACATTTTATACGGACGATGAAATTCGTTTATAAAATTATATCATGAGCATGTTTGAATAATTGATTAATATTAAATACTAGTAAAGAAAAAATAAGGAGATAAGTTTCAAAGAGAGGAATTTACAAATTAAGTAACTTTAAAGAAAACTTTTGTACAGCAGCGTTTTATTTGGTTTTATTGATCATGCATCTGTAAGTTATACTGTATGTTCTTGAAGTGTACCTGTCACTGATGATATTTTATTATTTAAGACCCAGAGGATGGTGTGAATTAATACCGAAATATAAGTTTTTTGCTCTCAAAAATTGTCTAAAAACTCAATTTTTTCGAATGGCACCTACTATTTTGTTTGACACCATTCGATAGAAAATTGAATTTAAAAATGAATAACTCAAGCTTTCACTATACCTCAATTCAATTCCTATCGAGTTATTCAATAAAAATCAAGAAATATCCAGATATTTCTTGTTTTTTGGAGATGAAAGACAATTGTAACAATTTAATCAAAAACATGAATTTCTATTCAATTACACAAGACGAATTATTATTAATGAACAAAAACAATATCGACCGAAGTCTAACATAATTGTTCAATATGTCCACCATTTTTGTTCAAAAATTCAATTATTCTACTTTCAATAGATTGCGTAGCACTTCTGATTTCATTGGAATCGAGACTGTCAAAAGTTTGTATTTTTCTTTCAAATCATAAATTTTGTGAACTGGTGAAGAATAGGCTAGTTCTTTTACCCTACTCCAAATATAAAATTCTAAAGCGGTAAGATAAAATTATTTTTCAATCGTTAGAACTTTATCCGTGTCATACCAACAACGTCTTGAGATATATATATATATATATATATATATATATATATATATATATACCCCCCCCCCCCCCCACCCCCCCCCCCCCCCACCCCCCCCCCCCCCCACCCCCCCCCCCCCCCACCCCCCCCCCCCCCCACCCCCCCCCCCCCCCACCATTGATTCGAAGTGAGGCAATTTCTCTTACGATTTGATTTATTCGATCAATAAGCGAGCGATTTCGTGTTGGTGCGGTGAGATAATTCACGGAGTAAGTCCGGTCGAAACTTCTGAGGATTTATTTTTCCGGGGGAGAACTTAATTCGCATTGGGGTTTTGCGTGTCTTCTGAAATATTGATTCTGTTAATCTTGAGGTTAGGATAAATATTTAATTTAATTCAACTGCAATCAAATTGCTGCGATATGTTGGTGTATATAATGATTTGAATCTATGAATTATAAAGATTGTTTGTAGTGTATATGAAGAAATTTAGAAAAATGAAGCTTGCATTCGATTCACGTTTTTATAACACTTTCTGATCAATACGTTAAATATAATCATATGGACTACTTTATACACTTTTTAGTCATATTTTATCCTACGAAATACATCTTATTGCAGTGTATCGAAGAAAAGCAGTCAGGTGCGGGAGTAATTTTTTCACCCGGTTCAGACCTCCTAGATCACGATTTTCAAAAAAATTTTCATGTCATATATATATATATATTATATATATATATATATATATATATATATATATATAAATATATATATATATATGATATTGGATATATTCTCGACCGTAACAAATCAACATTGAAGCAATTGTATCGGGAAGCGGTAAGTGTTGATTGAGTGGCATTTACTGTAATATTCTAGATAAAGTTTAACTCTTTGCTGTTTTTGTACGGGGTCATTCGTTTTTCTGTTCTCATCTGTGATAGTCGATGTTTATTATTTTCATTTTTTATTATTTTAATATAATATAATATATAATCTCTCTTCTCCTGAAGAAGCCATAAAATAAATGGCGAAATATCGAGAATAATTGAGATTTCAATCAACACTGACCGCTTCCCGATATAATTGCTTGAATATATATATATATATATATATATATATATATATATATATATATATATATGACGTGATTTCCGAGGCAGAACAAAACTATCAAAATTTGGTTGAATTTTTCAAACCGCCGCCATTTTTAGGTAGATATTTCTTGATTTTACGTTATTTTTGAAAATTTGCCAAATTCCTCATTTCCTGCAAATTGAGTTTCGTGTTTTGCTTCGCCATCTGTACACGATGCAGGTCGCGAAATTTTTTTTTACAATAGAGGGTTAATATATGGTATGTGGATTGAGTTGTTGTTGAGGGACGTTCCTTAATTGGTTTCAACTTTTTTCCTCAAGCACGACGCACTTTGCGATTTTTTTTAATACAATGAATTATTTTCTACTTATCAAGTCGGTTTGCTTTTTGAGCGTGAGTTCTTCAAAATATGATTAAATCCGTTAGAATCGCATCTCCACGTGATGCATTTCGCGTGAAAAATACGACTTTAGTGACAACGTGTTTTTGTAATATGAAATATAGATATATATATATATATATATATATATATATATATATATATATATATATATATATATATTTAAAGAACAAAGTTAGTAGGATTTTTAGTTCAGTTAAACAATCTTACGATTATATATATTTCTATTTTCATTAACGTTTCGGTCTGTTACTTTGACCTTTATCAAAATGATTGCATCAATATGTTACCATCACTAAAATAAAAAGACTCATAATAACTTATCGTAAATATCAAAACAGGCTTAACTCACCAGAATTAAAAACCTTTCACATAAATCACTGAAATACATTAACAATTTATAAATACTACGCAAAAAAAAAAACTTTACAATGATCCACAGTCACAAATTTTCAAAAATTTTCGTCTACATAGACACGTCAGCCTTCGCTTTTAGTTAGAAAGTGAAACACCTGTTTTAATTTCAGTTGTTCCTCCCTGTTTATCATTTGCTCAAGATGTTGTTATATATTTTGCTAAGGCTCTTGATATCTGTTTTGTCATTAATGGCATCCGGGGTTTGTTTTATAAAAATCATCTCATGAAACTCACGTTTTCTTTTATGGTATTCTGATTTCAAAATTTTTGTGGAGGAGAAATCAAATTGATGTTTTAATGTTTGTTCGTGTTTTTTCAAGGCGGTGATTCTTCCGATCATATTTATGTCCATTCAGTCTGTTTTTCAAATGCTGGCTAGTCTGACCAATATATACTCCCGAGCAGTCAAGGCATGGTATCTGATATATGGTGTGCGTTTTACTATTATCTGGTATTCTGCTTTTCAATTTGCTGAAGTTAGATTGCAACAAGTTATGTCCCTTATGACACATTTATATATATATATATATATATATATATATATATATATATATATATATATATATATATATATATATATATATATATATATATATATATATATATATATATATATATATATATATATATATATATATATATATATATATATATAAATCTTGAGCAGCAGAGCCTCCTTGATAAGATTAAATTTTCTCTTATTTTTGTTCTTTTCAACATAAGTAAAGATTCTTGATCCCCTTTGAGTAAATTTTATGGAGTTACCCAAGTTCATTTTCAAACCATAATGGTCTTGATATATTGTTAAATATAATAAAGAGGTGAGCAAAACTTCAAAACTCATGAAATATTTATATTGAAACGGCGCGAGTGTAAGAAAATAGTTAAAGCCATCACGTACAAGTTTTCAACCCTCTAATATAATTGGAGCAGCTATGGAGGTGAACAGAACATTACAAACCACGGAAAAACAATAAATTCATACATAATAATACCGGCCGTTGAGAAAAACTGTGGATTCCTTAAAAAAACACTAAATTTATTTATTTAATCGGCGTACAAATATTAAGCTGTGAAATTACGTAAAAACTCAAAAATCGTGAAACAACAAGAAAATCAAATTAACAAAGTTTGTCACGAAGTTTGTGACCCTTATAAACATATTTAATTATTGTTCTTAGGTTTGGTTGATTGTTTTAAACTCGCAAATTGTTTATTTATTTTAACGTTTCGGCAGTAATTGCCTTCCCCAGAAAGATGAACTTAGTCTACATATTGATACTGTCTTTGAATGTTTCGTTTCGAATTCTAAACGTGATCATGAGAGTTTTTTCTATGATATGCTATGCTATGATATAAAATCAAACGATTAGAGATACAATATGGGATTAAAATATTATCAGACGAAGGCAATTACAGCCGCAACGGTAAAATAAATAAATAAAGTGCAAGTTAAAAACAATTTTATAAATTAAAAGAATCTACCAAAGCCAAGAACAAACAATTCTATAAATATATATATATATATATATATATATATATATATATATATATATATATATATATATATATATATATATATATATATATATATATATATATATATATATATATATATATATATATATATATATATATATATATATATATATATATATATATATATATATATATACCTATATGTGTATATATATATAATATATATATATATATATATACATATATATATATATATATATATATATATATATACATATATATATATATATATATATATATATATATATATACTTATATACATTTATATTTATATATATATATATATATATATATATACCGTAAAACCTGCCAACTTTGCCCACCAAAATCAGAATTTTTCAATATATTTTTTTAATGAAATGCTAAAACACATTCTAGATGAATATGGAGAACAACCTAAATGAAGGAAATGATTGTTTATCATCACTTTATTCATAGCTTTTCCATCCACTATGACAAAAAATTAATTAGGGGTGGGCAAAGTTACCTGCCAATGTTATAACTTTACCCGGCTGTGAGGATTCCCTTTTGGAGACAATTTGGCAAACGTTAATCAAACTTTGCCCATCAAGTAAGTTCATAAAAAGGTTTGGCATGAAGCAGACGTTGAAATTAAATTAAAAAAACAACATGTTAGATAGTATTTTTATTTAACAGAGGTAAATATATCAAAATCTTCCATTTTGTCGTCAAAATGGCAACAAAAACTTAACTTCTTCAAACTAAATATTATTCTATAAAAAATATGGGTTTTTTTCTTAGTAATCTATCAAGTAGTTGATATAATCATATAGATACAATAAGATATCATATTTCAGTCTTTGAAATGATACAAATCCTTAAAGTTAAAAAGGAACATCAACAAAAATCAGAATAAATTATATGGTTGGAGGTTTTCGTTAAAAAAATAGTAGCCTCCTGCTTTCAGTAGGGGCTCCTAGGCCTTCTACAATATCAAGAAATGTCACGTCTGAAATGCCATTAATATCTGGAAATTTGAAACCTTTTCCAGCCTTCCTAAGGAATTTCACAGTAAAATTGTCATCAATCTGAGAGACTTCCAAAATTGTTCCTATAAAGTGCCTTATAGAGTTTTTTGTAGGAAATTGCACCAGTATATATGTGCCAGGATCTATTACTGTACCATGAAGTCATGATTTGCATTGAATCATGCAAATTATATAAGGAATATAAAATTTTTTTAGACCTATAATGTTTGACAACATTGCCCATATACTTTTGTTTACTAATACAATACCTTGGGTAGTGTTACCTAAAAACGATTACTGCATTGTGAGAATCACATATCAGCCTTCCCGCAATCTTAATTTCATTATCATAAACTTAATAGACATTTAGCACTGATCTTAGCATTTCACCCTAAAAATACTAAAATTCATACAAAATTTCCTTTTTTTGGATTGATTGGGCCGATACTTGGTGTAAATTAATAAACATATTAAAACAATGGTTAAAAATAACAATTTACACATTAAATGTGTAAATTGTTATTTTTAACCATTGTTTTAACAAAATTTCCTTACCTGTTTATTCATAGCAACCCACCTACCAAGCGTTTTGGACGATAATAACGGGAAACAAGAACCTCGCTCGGCATAACGGCCAAGCGGTGTTGTTTCACAACGTTGCCAAATTTATAATTTTCCATGTTTTTATAACGCCTACAGTGGGCAAAGTTGGCAGGTTTTACGGTACCTATATATATATATATATATATATATATATATATATATATATATATATATATATATATATATATACATCCCGGTATATATTTGCATCCCAGCGGCTCCGATAAAACCAAAGGAGCTGAAATTTTTTATATGATATTGTTTTCGAAGCTGAACAACAATATCAATATTTGAGTAAATTATTATCTAATTTTCATCACAGGTTGTTACTGAAGCGTGGTTCTTTGGTAGTTTTTTTTAATAAAATAAAGTATTTTCTAATTTTTATTTGGGTTCGCCTCGAAGCGTCTTTTTCAATTCATTATTTATTTCGTTTAAATCGCATCCCGACGTCAATACGACCTCATTGTCGGAGCTCTGCTGATCAAGCTTTTTTTCATTTCAGATAAATAAAATCGGTAATATGATATTTCTAGAACTCTATTCTGTATGTATTTTAAATACATATTTGGGTATTTTCAATGTCCAATCCAATTGATATGAACTATTCTGACTATTCACCATAATTTGCCCGAAAACGATCTCGAGAATGAATAAAAATTACATCACATTTTGAATATATAGAAGGATTTTGTTTCCGCTGAAAATTGCGAACATTCATTTGATTTACGGAGATCTGACACAGTACGCGGGGGCGTTTCTTTGGCAGTTTTTGTGAAACGAATAGGCATATTATTCTCTTCGCGATATCATAGAAGGCTTGGTTATAGTGGGTTGACGGGGTGGATCGATGTTGTTCAAGTGTCATTGAACTTGACGCGTTTTCCTGCCTACGCTTTTTTCGAGACTTTGAACCCAGGTTCAAGATTGTTGAAGAGAACATTATAATTGAATCAATAACAATTTGTTTTTCATATTGTAAATAAAACTTCACAGTTTTTGATTTTCACTATATTTTGTTAACATGACAATTGTTTCGCCAATGCACAGTGGCTTCTTCAGATGTATAATACATACTAACTTTTACAACGAGAATATTGAAACATGAAAGAAGGGAATGTACAATAAGAATGGGGAAAACCTAAACGTAATCACTTAGCAGGTAGAAAGTACAAACTGTTAATGACGTGGGAAAACACAATGGGCACAAATAATATTCAATATAACATCTAGAAGAGATTTAACAACGGTGAACTATTCATATCGAATTGGTCATTTAACAAATTATTGGATTGTTTAATATTATTAATTTCAAAAGCTTCTAATAAATTGAGCTTATAGCCTTTCTTTTCTATATGTAATATTTCAAATTCACTATTAAAAATATGATTATTTTGCAGGAGATGTGATGCATAAGTGGAATCTAATTTTTCCCTGTCCTTCTTTTATGTTCTGATATTCGAACTCCGATAAAAGAAGCTACGACAAGGAAAAATTATGTAATTCTTAAATCAAATAACTCAGAATCTTTTTTGTCCATTATTTGGGAAAGGGTTTCTCTGGTTTCCCTTACCATCTAATATTAGCAAACCTTACTGCTGAATAGCAATAAATTAGTTAGGTACTGTTTTCTAAAAGGTAAATTATTCTCCATAAATTAGGTATTACAATTTATTTATATCGAATTGTCTCTGGCATAGTCATATTATAGCAGTAAACTGATAATATGTCCAATCTATATTGGACATTCTTAGATACACAAAATTAGACGCCATTAAGAACTATTTTCTATTTGTCTTTCAGCTTTAGTTCTTGCAGGTTGTTCCATCATTTTTGATAAATTCAATGGTTATTTTTATTTGAATTAAAATTGCCAACTCCTCAAACCATTTTTAAACTAGCGACGTCGGACGGTGAAT
>JARQZK010004335.1:1787500-1815000 GCA_030704885.1 Cynegetis impunctata
TTTTTTCTCGGGTAGAAACACACAGCATTGATAATTTATGTAATGTAATCGTATTTAAAACAGATAAAATCAAACAAAAACATTGAAACTGCTTCCAGGCTCAATGAATATATATATATATATATATATATATATATATATATATATATATATATATATATATATATATATATATATATATATATATATATATATATATATAATCTCTTGATAATTATTAGCAATACCATGCTGGTTGAATATCAAAACACTCGATTTTATTAAAAAGTTGACGTTTCACTACGATATTCGTAATTGAAATTTCTTTGACATTTATTGATTTGAAAAAATTGAATAGACAGGGTTGCTTTGTATATGCTATTCAGTCTAATATTAATATTCAAAATTGTTATCATTAGATGGTAAGGGAAACCAAAGAAACCCTTACCTACGTAATGTTTGAAAATAATAATAATAGGGTACTATTTATCTAACAACAAAGAAATTAGTCATGGGAAAACATTAAAGAAGTGGAGTAGAATTATCGGTATAGCACGCTTATATGGAAGCAGCCGTTGACACGTGTTTCGGACTCTTTGGTCCTCATCAGAACGGCGTAGCCAAGCATTGGATTGAAAATCTGAAGATGAAAATAGTACAACAAACAAAAACCTCTGATACGGAAGATAATGTTTGTTGTACTATTTTCATCTTTAAATTTTCAATCCAATGCTTGGCTACGCCGTTCTGATGAGGACCAAAGAGTCCGAAACACGTGTCAACGGCTGCTTCCATATAAGCGTGCTATACCGATAATTCTACTCCACTTCTTTAATGTTTTCCCATGACCAATTTCTTTGTTGTTAGATAAATAGTACCCTATTATTATTATTTTCAAACATTACGTAGGTAAGGGTTTCTTTGGTTTCCCTTACCGTATATATATATAATGATAACAATTTTGAATATTAATATTAGACTGAATAGCATATACAAAGCAACCCTGTCTATTCAATTTTTTCAAATCAATAAATGTCAAAGAAATTTCAATTACGAATATCGTAGTGAAACGTCAACTTTTTAATAAAATCGAGTTTTTTAAGATTCAACCAGCCTGTTATTGCTAATAATTATCAAGAGATTAAAAATAGATCACAGGCAACAACAATTCGAATAAATATATATATATATATATATATATATATATATATATATATATATATATATATATGTATATATATTTATATATATATATATATATATATATATATATATATATATATATATATATATATATATATATATATATATATATATATATATATATATATATATATATATATATATATATATATATATATATATATATATATATATATATATATATATATATATATATATATATATATATATATACATATATGAACTCAGTACTTTATACCATACTAGTCCTTAGATCTCAGGTCTCAGCTAGTGTTCTGAAAATCTTGTATTTTTCAAATGTTCAGTCTTTGTTATCATATGGTATAGTATTTTGGGGTGGTACCTCATCCGCTCATAATTTATTTCTAATACAGAAATCGGTGCTTAGAGCTATGCTGAATCTGGAGCGTAGAGCGTCTAGATTAAGGATATTGGTTTTTTAACCATGTACGGCCCTTATATTTACAAACTCCTTTTATTAGCAGGTTTTCACTTTGAAAACCTTCTTATTAAAATGGGTGCAATAAGCAAAGTTGGACCTTGGACAAAGATAGTTTTTCGTTTCATGACTTTTTATGATGCTTGGCACCAAAAAATTGTTCATATGTATGTATGTATAAGCTTATGTATTTTAGCGTTGTTTACACGATAAAGGGCGCAATTTTGAAGGAATAGGATTGAAAATTTGTAAATAGGTAGTTTCGTATGATATCTTAGATGGGATTAGTTTTGGTTCGAATTGGTTGGGGGATTGACCCCCCTGGGGGAAAATAAATCTTGTTAACACCACAGAAGGCGCAATTTTGTAGCATCAGGGTTGAAAGTTTGTATTTAGGTAGTTTCGTATGATATCTTGGATGGGATTGGTTTAGGTTCGAATTGGTTGGGGGATTGACTCCCCTGGGGGAAAATAGATCTTGTTTACACCACAGAAGGCGCAATTTTGTAGCAATAGTGTTGAAAGTTTGTATTTAGGTAGTTTTGTATGATATCTTGAATGGGATTTTTTTGGTTTGAATTGGTTGGGGGGTAGACCTCTCGAGGGAGAAAATAAAAGTTGTTTATACGATAAAGGTCGCAATTTTGGATAAATAGGGTTGAAAGTTTGTAACTAGGTAT
Organism: Cynegetis impunctata; assembly: GCA_030704885.1. Lineage (NCBI taxonomy): Eukaryota > Metazoa > Arthropoda > Insecta > Coleoptera > Coccinellidae > Cynegetis > Cynegetis impunctata. The sequence goes on from JARQZK010004335.1 coordinate 1,789,802, forward strand.
TTTCGAAAGATATCGTGGATGGGATTGGTTTTGGTTCAAATTGGTTGGCCCCTTAGAGGAACAAATAAATCATGTTTACATGATGAAGGGCGTAATTTTGGAGCAATACGGTTGAATGTTTGTGAGTAGGTAGTTTCGTATGATATATTGGTTTTGGTACGAGTTGCTTGACCCCCCCAGGAGAGGAAATAAATCTTGTTTACACGATAGAAGGCGCAATATTGGGATCATAGGGTTGAAACTTTGTATGTAGGTAGTTTCGTATGATATCTTGGATGTTATTTATTTCGATATGAATTGGTTGGGGGTTGATCCCCCGGAGGAGGAAATAAATATTGTTCACACGATATAGGGCGCAATTTTTGTTTTTCGGATTTGGAACAAAATCATAATTGAATTAATTGATTCGTTAAACTGGATACGTTTTGGAAACCTGCTTTTCTATTGCAGTTCGCTGCGATAGTGTTTTTTTAAAATTAGAATCCTCAATATTTTGAGAAGTTTAGGAACCGAAATAATATCCGGAAAGTTTTTCCATTTGCGTACCCTTTTCATTGTAGCCGTCTGCATGAACACAATACATGGCCAAAACTTAACGAATATAGAATATTTAAAGAGGAGTTGTATGAATTAATATTAAGTTGAGAACTTTATTCGTTAGACAAATTTTTTATATTTTATAAGTCACTCACATAGTGGCACAATATTTGTTATATTGACGTTTTTTTTAATATTGTGAAATGTATATTTTCTTTTGCATTCTATTTATGAAAATGAAGCTTATTCTATCCTATTCAACAGAATTGCCTGTTATTGCAAATAAAACGAAGAATAAGAAAAGAGAGTGGCACAATATTTGTTATAATGACGTTTTTCTCAATATTGTGAAATGTATATTTTCTTTTTCACTTTTTTTATGAAAATAAAGCTTCTATTCTGTTCAATAGAAATGCCTATTATTGCAGATAAAACGAAGAATAAGAAAAAATACGTATTGCATTCATATTTTGTCGGCTCTGATCGTCTTAAGTTGGTAATTACATGGTATTCAGTTCAATATCAGTAGTGTTATTTGCTAATATTAAATGGTAAGGTGAACCACAGAAACCCATCACTCGCAATTTCGATTAGAATGATGGTTATTTGAGTGATCGATGGTTGGAATGATGTTCTAAAGTTGTTGATGGTGATGGATTACTATTTAACAACCCTTGTGCATTTCTAGTGTATTGATTACAATTTTGTGTTAAATAAATTAAATTCGTGTGTGGTCTAGTCGAGAAAGGAGTGTTTGTGGTTATATTAGAATTGTTATGTAGTGTTTCATGTTCTTAATATTTAATTTTTTCATTTCTGAAATTTGTGTGCAATTGAAATTGAATTTTCTGCAGTACTTTTTGCTGTTTGCGAGCACCCGCTTTAGTTTTCCTTCTTGGATGGATTTCAATGTTCTTTTCACTGATTATTCCCCGATGGTATGTCCGATTATAGTTTTTTTCTACAGATTATTTCCTATGATCACCCGCAAGCGCATGCTAAATATAAGAAAAGTGGAATAGGCGTGTAACCGAATTTTTTTCCGTGAATATTCCTTCGTGGCTCCTGAGATTTGTATGATTTCAAATTTATACATAGCTATCAGTGGCCTCTTTGTCCGAGACAAATTTGGCTGAGATCGGTCTAGCGGTTTAGGAGATGTATTTTGATAAACGAAACAAACTGAGTCAGCACAGAAAAAGCTACGTTAAAACTCAGCTCATTTGATACGTTTGAAGAACTGTTGTTTGCCTTTTTGCAGATTTGTGTACTTTTAACGATTTCTCTCAATTCTGGTAATTTTGTCCAATATATGAGTTATCACAATCTGTGCAAGTAATACCGCATAAAATCAAATTATAAAAATTTATTCTAAATACTCTTTATAGTATACCCCACTCTGATTGAGATAAATAATAAAAATATTTGGCACAGTTCATAAATGAAGGAAATGAAACAAAACATTTATATACAATCTATGAAGATTTAATTTTGCAGATAAATAACACGAATCAAAACAAAACAATTGTTCCTAGAATCTCTAGCACAAACACTTCAACTACTTCCGATATACTAACTAAAAACACAGAGTTAATACAATTTAATCAAGGAAGTTCATCTAATAATAATCTAACACTATCTTCCTCTTCAGAACATCAAACCAACCAATTATTAAAAGTTGCAAATGACGTATCTTCCTCTCACTGTTGTTCATTTTCTAGTTATTTATTTATTATTTAATATGGGGTTACAATGCATCGCGACCTTAAGGTCTATTCTGCCCCTCATCCGAGCTGTTTTCTGTACTACGCCATCTACCTATGTATATATCAGTATAAACCCCTTCACATCCAGCACTCCACATGTGTATATTTGAAATATGCTCGCTGGGTACCATAATATCCACATATGGATATCATCTTCTTGGGCTTCTATTATCGAGCAGGGAACTGGTATGTAGGGTGTAATGAGATTATCCGACAGGTATGGCATACAAGCCATCCCCACCAAAAATTTTTCATAACCTAAAATAATTTCACAGGAATATTTCAGCTGTTAGTACCTAGTCAACCAAGCTGGTATACGGTCGTGTACGTCTCTAAATTAAGTTTTGGTGGGAAAGTGTGTTTTATGGTAGTTTCGAGTGTTTTGACGACTTACGCTGTTGTATTGTAAAATCCTAAATATGATGGATGATCAGGATTTTTCTACAGATAGTAGTGATGATCCGGAGTACGTATTAAGTGATCATTCAATAATGAGTGACACAAATGAAACGTATTCAGAATCCGATGGTGACGAAGGTTATGAGAACGTGACCATGGACGATTGGGAAGTTTCAAGTGATCCTTTTTCCGATCAAGTTCCTAGACCGTTACTACATTTTTCCTCTGAATATAATTTTCACCCTGCTATTGATTTTGAAGAATTCAAAGACCCAGTCAATTGTTTTGAATGTTTTGTAAGCCCAAATATCGTAGCCAAATCATGTGAGTGGACGAACAGAAGCGCTGAAATGTACTTTCAGCAAAATACAAATTCATTTACAGTTTATGGCGTTCAGTGGAAGATTCTAAAAAAAGAGGAGATGTATGTTTTCCTCGCACTTCATTTTCTTACTGGATTAGTAAAGTGCCCTCGCATTAAAGATTACTGTAATGTTTTCTCCACCCGAAACAGCAAGAAAAAATGCTCCAATGACTAGACTTGGAGTTTACATGGCTATGCTCAAAGAGAACTGCATGACGTTAGTTGACCCAGGACCAGTGTTTGCTATCGATGAACATTTGATGATTTACAAAGGCAGATTGCACTTTTGCCAATATTTTAAAACAAAAAGAAGTAGATTTGGCATAAAACTTCTTGCAATGTGCCCAAGTACTCCAAATTTGTGAGGATTTACTTGGAACTTCTGTTTGTACATAGGAAAGGACAATTTCGATGTATCTCATATTCAAGGCACCGAAAACCTTTCGATAACCGAAAGAATTGTCGTGCATTTATCCCGAACTGTACGAAATAGTGACAGAGAAATAATTTTGGACAATTGGTATACTTCCGTGCGGTTTTCGCAATTTCTACTGACTCAAGGATCCTATTTGACTGGAACTATAAGAAGCAATCTTGGAGTTCCTGCTCAGTTAACTAGAGTACCATTGGAAAGGTACTAATCATGCTTTGTGCGAAAAGATATGCAACTGCTTGTTAGATATAAAGACCAGAAGGATGTATACTTGTTGACAAGTAAGCATACTGCAGGGTGTTGCGAAAAATCTCGTTACATGGTAGGCAGCAAGCTAGTTCAGTTTAAAAAACCTGCCCATATTGAATTTTATAATCAGAATATGGGTTCTGTTGACGCCGTTGATCAAGATTTGGAACCAAACAATTCTTTACGAAAAAGCTACACTTGGTTTAAAAAAGTGGGCTTTCAACTAATATTGCAGATGCTTCTAAACTGTAAGGTTTTATATTGTACTACAAAAAACGATTTTCAGATTTCAATGTATGATTACATGAAATTGTGTTGTAATGGTATTTTGCATAAATATAGTGCAGGTTATCGCAACATGACGCATTCTTCTTCAAGGGATAATCGTCCTTCGACTTCAAAAGGAAAAGAACATGTTATGGTTAATTTGCCAAAGGAAAATGAAAAAAAGCGGGCATTGCGAAAAATTTGCGTTATTTGCCGAAGACATAAGCAAAGAAAACAAGGAATATTTGTATCGAGTGTGGATATGTTGTGTGGAACACTACCAAGAATACCACAAATAAATATTATTATTAATACAGTTTATCAATGTTACAAATATTTTTTATGTGAATAAAGTACTTGCTTTCAAAAGATAAATCGTTAAATTAATTTCACATGTATATCCAAATGTGGATATTACGGTATAGCACTATTATCCAAATGCGGATATTATGGTATGGCACTATTATCCAAATGGTGGATATACTGGTATAAGCCTAAAATTTAAATGCATGCCGCCATTTTGTTTTTGAATTTTATAAAATAATTTAACTCTGGTTGAAGATGTGAGCCATTATGTAATCATGATTCACAATTTTTCAATTTTTTTTGTCTGGTATGTCAGAGTGTCTTTTTAAAATGCACCTGGATGTGAAGGGATTAAAAAACTCCAATATATGGAAAGGCTTTTATTTATTTATTTATTTATTTATTTATTTATTTATTTATTTATTTACCAATTCAGGTTGCAAACAGTACAAAGTACCAAAACAGCATCCACTACGTATATAAGATAAACTTAACCTACAAACTAAACAATTTACTACGAATATGTCTGGGAGCACTACGAATATGTCTGGGAGCCTTTAGATCCAGTCCGGCAGAAAGCATCTATCTTGAATCTTCTGAACCACCCCTTTATATACGACGAGAATATCAACTAACATCCTATTTTTCCAGAATATCTGCCTATCCACAAAACCCTGTATTTAAATTAATTGATTGTATACAACCAGCTTCCGAAAACAGACCTAGAACGCCGCTCTCGTGTCCACAAATTTTATACCTTATTCCAAGAAACACTAACCTCGCAGTTACAACTCCCATTAAATTTTCTGAAACTCCTCCATGGACCAAAAAACCGCCGCTATTGAACACATGCCTAAGCAATTACAGTAAGTGCGAAACGCCTAACATAGTCTTTATACAAAGATTCAGAGAAATGATAAATGACCAGCAGTTCGACCAAATCCTTTACACTGATGCTTCCAAAGGAGTTAATAGTACTGGATGTGCTGTTACTACAATAGATGCAACAATAGTAACACACAAACTTCCTGACCTATGTAGTATATACACAGCTGAACTATACGGAATATTACAAGCTTTGAGGACCCCAGTACAGGATAACAGTAAACTTGCCATATGTACAGACTCCCTTTCATCAATATACTCTATTAAAAACGACTATTCAACACATCCCATAGTTCAAGATATCCTCGACACCTGCCACCATCATCACACTAGAGGTATCTACGTGAATATCATCTGGATCCCCTCCCATGTAGGAATTGCGGGCAACGAACGTGCAGACCAAGCAGCAAAACAAACTTGTTCCTCCGACTTGCCAGTAGAACAAATTCAACTCCACCAAGACTTAAAATCAGCAGCACGACAAATGACGATTCAAATATGGCAAACACATTGAGATACACGCAACACAAAACTACATACTATCCAACCCACTGTTTCCACGCAGAAAATGCCTCAAATGACAAGAAAAGACAAAAGTGTTCTAAGAAGACTCAGAATAGGTCACTCCCGGCTCACACATGGATACCTGATGTCTGCACAGAATCCCCCTACCTGTGAATTCTGTGATAACGCGAGACTTACAATTGAGCACATACTTCTACACTGCAAACACTACAGCCCAACTCGTCATAAACACAAACTTAGTGGAACTCTCAAAAACATTCTCGGTGCACCTAACCAGTTTAGTTCTGTGATACAGTTCCTTAAAGACTGTTTACAGTTTAAATTAATTTGATTTTTTATTATGTAACCCAATGTATCATAGATCCTGTGTCAGTGGCCACTAGATGCCGAGACACGTTAATTGCCAATAAAAAAAAAAAAATATTCTAAATAATTAGTACATAATAAACTTAAAATGACAACAACAAACTGAAATTATTCTTAGTCGTCTAAATTCCTAAAAAGTATTGTTTCAGACGGTGCTTATAATATTTTATTGGCAAAACAAAAATATCCAGCTTTAGAAAATTATTATGAAGATTGAACATGATTGAAATCTACAGATTGGAGAGTTCTGTCCTAGGTTAGTTCGATGAAAATCCACTGCAAACAAATCTCTATTTCTTGCGTTGGCCCTTGGTGTTCTTAGATTAATTCTAGATAATAGATCATTAGAATCAGTATGATTATTTAATATTTTGTAAAGCATAGATAGATCGGTTATAATTCTTTTGTGTTCAAGTGATACAATTTTAAATTTAGATTTGATATTGGAATAATTGTGATTAACTACCGGTGTATTGCTCTTAAATCCAAAGTATCTTAAGAATCTATTTTGTACACGTTCCAGACGTGTAGTATGTATGTTGTATTTTGGATTCCAGATGACAGAGGCAAAAGAGAGTTTACTATGGACAAACGCATAGTAAAGAGACAAAATGGATTGAGGATTCCTGAAATCTACTGAGTTTCTTTTTATAAATCCCGCCATCTTATTCGATTCAGTTATTACTCTTTCTATATGCGTTTTAAAAGTCCACTTATCATCCAGAGTAACTCCCAGATCTCTAATTTCCATCACCCTTTTCAAATTACTTTTATCAATGGAGTATAGCGACGTGATTTTATTGATATTTTTTGTGAATGAGATATAGAAACATTTAGCGGTATTCAGATAGAGTTTGTTTTCCTGGCAGTATCGTTCCAAACGTAGAAGATCTTCTTGGATCTTCAGGCAGTCAGCTGGGGACTCGACATTTTTGTATATTTTCAAATCATCTGCATCTTCATGAAGGTTATATCCTCACTCCTACAAGTTTTTTGACCAAAGCATTTCTTTCGTTGGATTGCAATGGCGAGGCCAGGTGAATAGGAATTTCCTCCTACTCCCCACAGAACCTACATTCGTTAGTTTATGATAAGCCTATTCTCGTCAGATGCTTCCTTAGGCAACAGTTTTCTGTAAGGAATCCAGAGAGAATGTGTAGTTTATTCTTACCGAGATCCAGATATCCTTTGGATCTTGCAATTTTAAAGTTCCGAAGAACTTTTTGGAGTGATCCATCCGAAAGATTCCGCCAGAGTGTATCTCTTTCGCTTTCTTCCTTCTCCCGAAACTCTTTCTTATATGTGCATTTTCCAATACCACATAAAGATGCTGGGTCAGCAAATAGCGTTCGTGTTCCCTTTTTGGCAAGTGTATCTGCCTCTCTCTGTTTTCAACACTGCGCCATTTACAACTCGCCTTCTAGTTTCATAGTACCGTAAAACTTGCCAACTTTGCCCACCAAAATCAGAATTTTTCAATATATCTTTTTTAATGAAATGCTAAAACACATTCTAGATGAATATGAAGAACAACCTAAATGAAGGAAATGATTGTTAATCATCACTTTATTCATAGCATTTTCCATCTACTAGGAAAAAAAATTAATTAGGGGTGTGCAAAGTTACCTGCCAATGTTATAACTCTACTCGGCTGTGAGGATTCCCTTTTGGAGATAATTTGGCAAACGTTAATCAAACTTTGCCCACCAATTAAGTTCATAAAAAGGTTTGGCATGAAGCAGACGTTGAAATTAAATTAAAGAAACAACATGTTAGACAGTATTTTTATTTAACAGAGGTAAATATATCAAAATCTTCCATTTTGTCGTCAAAATGGCAACAAAAACTTAACTTCTTCAAACTAAATATTATTCTATAAAAAAATAAGGGTTTTTTTCTTAGTAATCTATCAGGTAGTTAATATAATCATATAGATACAATAAGATATCATATTTCAGTCTTTAAAATAATACAAATCCTTAAAGTTAAAAAAGGAACATCAACAAAAATCAAAATAAATTATATGGAGGTTTTCGTTAAAAAATAGTAGCCTCCTGCTTTCAGTAGGGGCTCCTAGGCCTTCTACAATATCAAGAAATGTCACGTCTGAAATGCCATTAATATCTGGAAATTTGAAACCTTTTCCAGCCTTCCTAAGGAATTTCACAGTAAAATTGTCATCAATCTGAGAGACTTCCAAAATTGTTCCTATGAAGTGCCTTATAGAGTTTTTTGTAGGAAATTGCACCACTATATATGTCCCAGGATCTATTACTGTACCATAAAGTCATGATTTGCATTAAATCATGCAAATTATATGAGGAATATAAAATCTTTTTAGACCTAAAATGTCTGGCAACATTGCCCATATACTTTTGTTTACTAATACAATACTTGGGTAGTGTAACCTGAAAACGATTACTGCATTGTGAGAATCACATATCAGCCTTCCCGCAATCTTAATTTCATTATCATAAACTTAATAGACATTGAGTACTGATGCTTAGCTTTTCACCCTAAAAATACTAAAATTCATACAAAATTTCCTTACCTGCTTGTTCATAGCAACCCACCTACCAAGCGTTTTGGACGATAATAACGGGAAACAAGAACCTCGCTCGGCATAACGGCCAAGCGGTGTTGTTTCACAACGTTGTCAAATTTAAAATTTTCCATGTTTTTATAACGCCTACAGTGGGCAAAGTTGAAGCCCTTGGGCAAAGTTGGCAGGTTTTACGGTACTAATGATCTCCAATAGCTAAGCTTCAAGGAGGTTTCGTTCTCACCCCTACAGTTTCTAGTCTAGTCCAAACCATTCTTTCCTTTAGCTTACCATGGCGAGGCATCATGTAACCAGGTGAATAGGAGTTTCTTCTTCTTAGCCACAGAATCTACAGTCGTCAGTTTCTGATAATAAACCTATTCTCATGAAACCAATGGTTTATGAAAACAATTTACACATTTATTGAATCATTGTTTTAATATGCGAAGCCTGTGAGGAGGTGTATTTTGTTCTTATTGGATCCGGATATCCTTTCGATCTAGCAGTTTCGAAGTAACTTTTTAGAGTCATTCATCATTGAAAGATTCCGCCAGTGTTCCTCTTTCAGTTTCCTCCTTCTCCCGAAACTCTTTTTTATTGAGGAGGAGCATTCGTGCTTCCTTTCTGGCCTCTACGTTTGGTTACCAAGTTACCGGGAACCCAAACTAAAAATCCCTTCTTTCTTACATAAAAATTCTTAATCCCTACCTCAAATTAAAATAAATGAGTTTATACTGCCAAATTGCATTTTCCTAACATGAACTTAATTCGCCTACAAAATAATAACCTTCCAAGTCAACTTGGAGGTTAGGGAATGCAACATTTCATCAAATGCTGGTTTTCCTAGCTTCATGTGTTGTTCATAATGAATTTTAAAATCTTTTGAAAATGTTCGGAAAATAGTTTCCACTTTGTTATTAAAAAATATTTATGGATTCAGTGATAATAATTCTGTGATATTGGTACCTACTTTCATCGTTACTGATTGAATATTTATTATTTTCTATTGATTTGCAATGATTTGTGATAGATCAAGGATTATTGTAACCGTTCGATGAGATAAAATGTACTGAAAACTTCAAGAGAATAGATATCTTATCGTCGCCTTATCAAATAGTAAAATATCTCCAAAAAGAAAAAAATGCATGTTTGTATATATTTATTTCAGAAAATCCTGAATAATTTATCCGTGTGATCAAAGTTGCAAATCATATCATACAAAACAAATAATTCACTCCCTTATCAATCATTGAAGGAATAAGTTTTTCAACGATATCTAAAAACACTCGACTCATTCACTTCCTGATCGCCTATTATAAAAACACAAGGTAAACTTTTCAGATATCAAATTATGACGTCATATCAGGAAGATAGTTGCGCCAATGCAATGCCATGTAATTTTTCTGTATGATATACTCATTTTCCAGAAATGATGAATTTGATTACTTTCGTCAAGGGCAGCTTTGCAATAATATCTAATGCAATAATATTTTGATCCTTATTTAATGAATCTAAAAAAACCCTTGGCAAAGTTTCACAGTGTATATTGAAAATAACAACTTGACAATTGTTTCGGGTTATGAGCCCATTTTCAAAAGTGTCTTATGACTGAAAATGGGCTCATATCCCGAAACAATTGTCAAGTTGTTATTTTCAATATACACTGTGAAACTTTGCCAAGTGTTTCTTTTACATTCATTAAATATTTCATCATGTTTCACCAAGAGATCAGCGAAACATCAATACACATAATTTTGATCCTTAATACAGGTGGAATTGATTTCGTGCAAATTAAACAATAGTAATATCTCACATAAAGTGAAAAAAGTGCTTGCGTACAAAGTACACATGATTGTTTTTGTACATAATATTCTACAATCTTGTTGAATGTGTTCTTGAAGTGTTATGGATAACAATGATACTATAGAGAATAGTTATTTTCGTATAAAGTGTGCGAAATCAGTGGCGCATAAGAATGTAAATTTTTAGCCGATATCGTCAGATCGAGGCTTAACATTCATTCGATTGCGCCATGAAATACTGATTTCGCTCACGAAATACAAACAATATTTTTTATACAACTGGCAAAAAAGAATTTGAATTATAAGTATTTATTAAAAGTCATTTCATATTAAAAATTAAAATCCATGCAGTCAAGGATGTTCATCAATATATTCTATGATCTTATGTCAGAGTAAGTGTAACCAAGGAAACATGTAATTTATTTAACAAGCGTCAAATTAAATATATTGTAAATTATTTCGCGTATTTCACAAATTCTACGATGGATTATCCTAATATTGCTAGTGATAGTGATACACCACAAGTTACTTGGAGGACAGTTTACATAACAAAATTGATATTTCTAATAAAATTTTAAACTGTCAACCATCCACTTCCAACAGAGACATATCAACTAATAATCCCTGCATTTCTGATGAGAATAAGACAATTTCTGGCAACCAACTATCAGCATCGTCGTCCTCGGGAATAAATATTGAAAATAATTGTTCAAATTTCACTATTAATTATTATTGCAATAAATAATTTTGTTATTCTTATTAATTTTCATTAAATGCATTATGTCTATATTCTATGGTCTTTTTTTCACGGTAAAAAAATATCTATTTTTCACTAGTTAAAAAATGGAAAACTTTGCGTATCAATAGCGATTCGTGAATGTAGTCATTTTTTGACAGTTGTACAAAAAATAATATTTTTATTGTATATTGAACTCCGTACTTAACTACAAATCTATTTCGTATCGGTTTTTCAACAATCAATTCATGAAAAATATACTAGTTGACTGTAGTCAATTTTACATGAAGTGAACAAAAAAAAAACTTCAATAATTTGAAATTATCAAAAAATCTGCCAAAGGAGCTGGTATATGTATTCTGTGACGTGAAATCTGCATTCGCTATGCAAGACTGATTTGAAAATGTTAAGTCACGCCTACCCAAGATCTGCATACAGCTGTTTCGATCTCATTAAATCTCTTCAGTGCAGCCTACTTGACTCTCAGTGAATTGACATATTGCTTTTTGATATGCAATACCAATCGTGGCAGAACTACTATATGGAGAGAAATCCATAGCGCCATCTACCAAAGACATTAGGAACCAACAATTCACTGTTTGGAAGATTGTTTGATAATTTTAAATTATGGAATAGTGTTCCTTGTTCATTTTATATGAGGCATATGAAATTGACTATATTTATTATGTATATTATACAATGATTGAATTCCTCAAAAATATTTTTCAATTTGAATGGATGGCATAATGCACTTGAGGTCGAAGCTCTTCTACATAGTAGATATATTAATCCTATACTATGAAATTTTCAACAAGAATTAAGAAGCCTACCGATTTCATTTTCGTAAAATTGTTTTGACTTAAGATTATACCATCTTGTTGAATGTATTTCTTACGTGTTGTAAATAACTATCATACTACAGAGAAAATATTTTTTTAATTTAATATTGAGCTTCGTACTCAACCACAAATTTGTTTCGTATCATTATTTTTAAGGGTATTGCGATTGTTGTTCTGTACTTGTGCTCAAAATTGTCTTTCGGTTAATTGTCCGAGAAAATTGAAAAAATAAAGATATTAGATTTTTGTCCACTGTTAGTTCAAAATTACCTATAATAAGTTCATTTGGCAACTTTTTGATGCAGAATATAATTCACTTCTATAATATAAAAACGAAAAGTGATGATTCGTTAAAAATATGATTAACTGAGTTTATCATTTGTTACGCTTAGAGACAAAATCCTTTCAGATATTTTACGAGTTCATTGTTCCTTTAATTAGTATGAAATTGGCAAATGGTCAATTTTTTGAATACAGATACGGAGTAGGAAGAACTTCGAAAATAACGGTGAATAATTTATTTTGAACAAATAAGTTGTAACATATGAAGGATGGGACATCTGATGGTTTCTTTTTGAAATAGCTATCAAAACTTCACTGTTGAATATTTTTCAATGATTGTTACTTTATTTAAGAGAGTATATCTTCTTATAATATAAGTAAAATGCAGTAAATTTTCTTTTGTTTGTGACTCTATTTGACAAGTAGTTCGAAGAATATTTCATTTAACCATGTATTTGTTTGTCGATCTTTAAAGTCACAACAAATCTTAATATATACCCACAAAAAAAAGTCCAACAGCGACAAATCGCAGCTGCGCGATGACCAATTAATGTCTCCAAAACGACTGATAACAGGGTTATTAAACTTATACCCGATTTCAGTAACTAATCCCTAAAGTTAGGAAATACCCAAATCGGATTTAGGACTTCCTAAATGCAATTTGCGTTTCAACACGCGTTAAGTAATGCTTAAGGATGATAGGAAATACCTAACATTAGGATAGCTTGTTGGGTCTGCCTAAAGTAGTTAGGAGATGCTTAACCACAAATTGATTAGTTGTCAATTGTCATCGAGGTTGATACTTGTCAATTTTGCAGAATTTTTGTTGTTACTGACTTATTATTTTGAAAATATGCGAGCGGTACGGTTTATAAAACGTTTCGAAAAGTTCGATAGTTCATCAGAGTCTGAAAATGGGGGGCCCCGAGAACGTGTAATTCGTCGGCGTACCAGTTACTTTGAGATATTGGACGAATCTGATTTCTTTATTATATTTTCGGTTACAAGAAAAAACATTTTCTTTTTTTAATTAATTATAGAGTCATTCCATTTGCATACAATTTCACAGTATCTCTGCAATAAATTCAGTGTATTCAGCATTTCTTCCTCCGTATAATTTGCACCCCTATTCCTTTTCTCTTCCATTTTGACCAATATGAACAAACTAAGAAATCACAAGAATAAACTCAACACGACAAATAAATTTAACATTTGAAATTCACATCCAATTGGGGGTTATTTCCATAGAAATTTAATGAAATTATTTCCTTTCTATGGGTTTTCTCTTCTTTTTACTATCCTGGTCAAATTTGAAGGTTAGTAGTAAACAGAGGTACCAATTACATGTGCAACACTTTCCAAATCAAGTTTTCAACAAGGTATTTCTTAACTAAGGATTGCTCAGGTTCAGTGAAATTCGATTTAGGGAAGTATCGGATTTAGGTATTTCCTATCGTAGGAATAACATAGGTAGAAAGTTCTTAAATCCGGTTGGTGAAATAAGCCATTAGTGTGCAAAAGACCCATAGTTTCACGGCTGGTGTAAAAGGTTCTCCATTATACTACAACCAAAGCATTATGCTGGCTGATTGCGGTCATAAAATATCAGTAAGCATGCCTCTGTAGCGCACATCATTTACTGAAACGTATCAATGATGCTACCACTCCAAAATACATGTTTTCGAAAGGTTTTCTTACAAAAAGTAACAATCAATTAAAAATATTCAACGGTGTTGTTTTGCTATCAATTTCAAAAAGGAACCATTAGACCCACCCATTATAACTATATTGACCTTCGTTAGATTTTTCTACCTAATATAACTCTTTCATTTTTTAAATTTCCGACGGAATTCTGCATTTTCAATCCAAGCGGTGAATTGTTGGTTTCCAATATCCTTGGTGGAGGGCGCTCTGGGTTGTTATCCAGATAGTAGTGCCGACCACGATTTCTAATGTAGAGCAATTAGAAATTTGTTAATTCCTAGTCAAATGAGCTGCACTAATGAGATCTGATAAGATCGAAACAGCTGTATGTAGATTTTGAGTCGGGGTGACTTGACGATTTCTATAATTCACTGTTGGATTGTGAATGTAGAATTCTCATCGCAGAACACATATAACCAACTCCCTTGGAAAATTGTTTGATAATTTAATTATTGAAGAATTTCACTTATTCACTTTATGTAATATATTAAAGTGACCGTGGTCAACACGTTTATTCTTCATGATTTGACTTTTCATTTAATTTACTTGAAATTGTGATTCAGTGAATGAAATACTTAAGAAATATCATATGGATTATTTCCTTCTTTTCACAATCAAATTCATTGAATAGATAATTTTTCTAATAATAGTTTGAAGATTACCATATCTTATTAAATGGAAATTAAAATAAAATTTTTTGTTAATTTCGAAAATACCCAGGTGATTTAATATCGATGAACATCGGCATATATGAAGAATCTGCATTTCTGAAAAGTTCTTCATATCTGGTAGCGAAAATACGTTTGATCTATACAAAAGACATTGCATTCTGAAAAAATAATTCTTCTGAACTTTCGACTAATTAAATTAATTTTTTTTATTTTTGTAATTGATACGAATATTTGGTAATTTTAATTTAGTTATGAAAATTTTCATATTTGGATAAGAAATTAATTTAGATAGGTTGCTTACTTTAACAAAATATGATAAAAACAATATTCCTCGAAATTTATTCGAAATTCATACGAATATATTGCATTAATTGCGAAATAGATGGATGATTATTTGCAAATGTTATAGTCCAGTATCATACATAATCTATAATAATACACTTATATCAAACTGCTTTCTTTATATATATATATAAAGCGTGATGAAAAAATTTTCTTTTTCAAAAACCCAATAGAATGTAATAAAATTTAAGTTTTTCAGAACATGCTTCATTTTATATTCAATTTTATGTGAAACCCTATGAATTTTTGCACTAACAAATGTAATAATAATCAAGTGTGTCTTTTGCGATTTCTAGATAACTGTCAACTTCCGTAAATAATTTTCAAATCGTCATTCTTTTTCAACTATGCTAACTGTTCAATAAAGCATATATCTTGTGAAGTGCTATGATGGTAAGAATGGATTTTGAAAAATTAATAAAGGAATTTGATACTCACTAGATTATAAATAAATAGAAAATAAAACGAAATAATAAATTTTATTTTGACGATTGAAGGATACCTATGAATTTAAATGATATTATCTGACCTCTCTTAACAGATTTAGAGAAAAACATCACTCAACATGATACATTTTCGATATTTTATCTCTTTAACCATTCAGGGCTGGCTTCAGAAAATTCATTTCATTTTCGACTCAAGATATTAGATAGCCACTTTATGAATAGATATTATTCGAACGGGATTGGTTTTGGTACGAATTGGTAGGGTGGTTGACCCCCCGAGGAAGAAAATAAACTTTGATTACACGCTAGAGGGCACAATTTTGGAGCAATATGGTTGAAAGTTCAAGTAGGTTTCTTGTATGATATCTTCAATGGTGTTGGTTTTGGCATGAATTGATTAGAGGGTTGACCCCCCGGGGGAGAAAGTAAATCTTGTTTACACGATAGAAAGCACAATTTTGGAGCAATTGAATTGACAGTTGGTTATGAGGTAGTTTTTCATGTCGTCTTGGATGGAATTGGTTTCGGTACGAATCGGTTAGGAAGTTGGGCCTCAGAGGAGGAAATAATTCTAGTTTACACGATAAAGAACGCAATGCTCAAATAATAGGGTTCAAAGCTGATAATCTAAATATATGAAAAACTGGTTTGAATTTGGAAAACAAATCGGGATACGTTATGGAAACCTGCTTTTCTAATGCAGCTTGCTGCGATAGAGTTTTTCAATTGAACTTATTTTACACAACGATATTGATTGTGTATTACGGCGTTTAATTATGGTAGAACAACGCTGTGATAATTTGGAGAATTTATTCAAAACTTAGGCATCGTCAAACTTTATGGCTAGAGATTACATTAGCAGAAAATTCACAAACTATTAGCGAAAGATGTGTTGATCAATTCAAACATAATATACAAAATTCAGATTTTTAAGTCTTATTGAAGGGTATATGGAACAAAATAATTGGTTTTTGAATCTTTCTTTCACTTCTAGACTTGCCTCCAAATCAAGTTAGAGAGTTGAAAATTTATATGTAAATTAAGTTGATATTTAGGGAAGACATTTTGAACCATTTTCTCTAATCGCCGAAATTTGTATAAGAGATTTCATATTTTTTCCGGTTTTTGAAGTTGTGCACACAGCTTCTACAGATTGAGTTGAATAGTTGAAATCAGTGTGTTAGGACAGTATTATTTGTGGGTTTCAACTCTTTTTCTCAACCGCTGCTATTTAAATTTTTTCGTGAGTTTTATATGGTTCTACAGACTTTTACACATCGTCCAAATTAATCTTGAGAGTTGAAAACTTTTATTTAAGTGAGCAGCAGAGAGAAATAGTCATCACGAAATACAGTGCGTTTGAGAAAAAGAGTTGAAACCAGGCACTTATCCAGGGGGGCCCCCCCCCCCCGAAATCCCGAAATCCCGAAATTTGAAAATTTTTTCCATTCGATTGATGTGTGATTCGCCTTACCCTGAATTTATTCAAATAAGTCCACATTTTTGACTGATTTTCGTCTTTGAGCCCCCCCCCCGAAACGAATTTCTGGATACGGGCCTGGTCGAAACCAACGAAAAATTTTAATTCAACATAATATCTCAATTTATGTACCAAAATTCAACCCTCTAACTCAATCTACAAAAGCTGTTGAGTTCGCAATTTTTTCAAAACTGCGAAAAAAAATATCTACGTAAAAATGGCGGCGGTGGAAAAATTTAACCAAATTTTGATAGTTTCGTTCTGCAACGAAAACAATCCCAGGTACCAAATTTCAAAAATAATGTATATATATATATATATATATATATATATAAATATATATATATATATATATATATATATATATATATATATATATATATATATATGTTCAGAAAGATTTCCGCGGTCGGAAGTATTTGAAAAACTTGGTTCACGGAATGAACCGCGTAAAAGATTTGAAAAATCTCGACGTTTCGGCTCCTTTTGCGAAGCCATCTTCATAGCTGACTGGAACTGGAACAGTTGACTCTGAAGAGTAGGCAGATTGAGACTTCAGAGTTGACAGGAAGCAATACGGTTAGTGGAGTAGGCAGGTTGAGACCACGCAATCGTATTGTTTCCGATTCCTCCTAAATTCGATTCGTGGAGTAGGCAGATTGAGGCCACGAGTCTGAATTATTTCCCTTCTAATTCTCCTGAAGATGGCTTCGCAAAAGGAGCCGAAACGTCGAGATTTTTCAAATCTTTTACGCGGTTCATTCCGTGAACCAAGTTTTTCATATATATATATATATATATATATAATTATATATATATATATATAATTATATATATATATATATATATATATATATATATATATATATATATATATATATATATAATAATAATAATAATAATAATAATAATAATAATAATAATGTTTATTCATAAAAATACAATACAATTTGACAAAAATAATTTCAACTACAAATCCTTAAGAATAAACATTGATACCTCGCTGAGGCATATAATGCCTGTGCGCGAGTTATAAAACCTATAATAATATGTATAAACCATATAAAAATAAAATAACATAAGACAACATGATTGATTCAATGTAAAGTGACAGGTCTTAATAGTGAGTTGTGGTCAAAGTCGGGATGTCCCAATGTTGTAGACGTATTCGGGAGTTAAGGTCTTAATCGGGTAGTAAGCGTTTTAGCTTTGCGTTTAATTTTGAAATTGGGATAAAATTTTGTAATATTTCAAATATAATTATATCAAATA
Organism: Cynegetis impunctata; assembly: GCA_030704885.1. Classification (NCBI taxonomy): domain Eukaryota; kingdom Metazoa; phylum Arthropoda; class Insecta; order Coleoptera; family Coccinellidae; genus Cynegetis; species Cynegetis impunctata. The sequence goes on from JARQZK010004335.1 coordinate 1,808,015, forward strand.
AATTATTTTAGATACCTTAAATTAACTAAATCATCAAAAATATGTCTGTTTCTACTAGATATCCAGTTTTTTACAGAATATTTGTAACGTGGCAGTTTATTTATTTCCTTAATATCATTTGGTAACATATTGAAGAGTCTTGGCGCAAAATAAGTCGCACATCGTTGTCCAATGGTCTTTGAGCTCATTGTGAGGTAAGTACATTTACGTCGGGTAGGGTAATTATGTCGTGGAAAAAGTATATTCATATTTCTTTTGAAGATGTTTACTAGAATGTTTTGGCAGTATAATTGTCTCATGTCAAAAAAAAGCACTCTCCGTAAAAAGCGCATCGCTGGGGTAAATCACTGGCTTTTTCAAAATAAGTTTTATTATCCATTTCTGTATATTTTCCAACTGTTTCAAATGACAATCTGCCACACCACCCCAACCAATAATTCCATACGTAAGATGCGACTGTACCAGAGACAAGTATAAAGTTTTCAACTGGGTTTCATCTAAAAAGTCGCGTAAGTACCTAAATTTATGTAGCAACCCTCTGAGTTTATTGGTTATGTTTTTAACTTGTAGATCCCATTTCAGATGCCTATCCACAATAATACCCAAGTACTTAATTGACGAGGCTTCAGGAATTTGAGTGTTTTCATCAACATACATTGGACCAAGACTCGGCAAATTATTTATATAAGATGTAAATGGTAGATATTTAGTTTTTTCCATATTTAACGTTAGTTTATTCAGTTGAAACCATCTTCTAACTGCCTTAAAATCGTCTTCAATTTCCACTTTCAGCGTTTGCCAGTTTCTTGACTTGTAAGTTATGACTGTATCATCTGCGAAACTTATTATTTCTCCTTTTGTATTCAATGTCATCAGGCTGTTAATATATAGGGTAAAGAGAAGAGGTCCAAGTACAGTCCCTTGTGGAACGCCATAGATAATTGTTTTTGGCTCACTCAATACTCCATTGACTTCCACATATTGTTTTCTATTTTTTAGATAGCTTTCTATTATACGATAGATTTTTCCACGTAGTCCATAAAATTTAATCTTTTCCAGTAAATGCTTGTGACACACCGTATCAAAAGCTTTAGAGAGGTCGATAAAGATACAAATTGCAGATGTTTTCGTATCTAAAGCATTGTATAGTTGGGAGATTAAAGCGTGTATTGCATCCTCTGTCGATTTTTTCTCTTTAAACCCATATTGATTATCATTAAGTACTTTGAAAAAACTGACAGCAGCGATATTGGCCTATAATTTTGGGTCAATGTTTTGTCGCCAGTTTTATATAGTGGCTTAACAATTCCAATTTTGAGGCATTCTGGGAAGCATTCATCATTTAAACTTTTATTTATTAGATAAGTTAACGGTTGTGAAATTTCATCTCTTATTTCCCTAATGGTTTCAACTCTGATGTTATCCCAACCAGGTGCTTTTTTAGATTTTAGTGTATATATTACATTTTTTACTTCGGCTTCAGTTGTATTATGTACATACATAGTATTATCGATATTGGCTAAATGTTCTTCGAAGTCATCTGGAGGTAATATGTTATTTGCCAAGTTCTGTCCCAATTCGGTATAGTAGCCATTGAAGTTATTTGCTATATCAATAGCGGCTGTTAATTCTTGCCCATGTCCCATTATTTTCTCGATTTTTGTTTTAGGTTTTTTCTTTTCACAAATCTTGTTCACACAGTCCCACAAAGCTGAAGAACAGCCTTCACTTCTTTGTACTAAAGTATTCACATAATTTTTCTTATTTATGTTTATTAAGGATTTAATTTTACATTTGTATCTATTATATCTTTCTTTAATTTCCTTATTGTCAGGGTTTTTCAAAATTAATAAGTATAGATTGTTCTTTTCTCTAATGGAATTGGCTAGACCTTTAGTCATCCATGGTTTTCTTATCAACTGTTTATTTTTTCTCATTTTCACCAATTTTGTATTTTTATCTATATGATACATCAATTTGTTCACGAAAGCGTCGAATGCTCCATTTATATTCTTTAGTCTGTACATGTCTTCCCATTTTTCATTTTGTAAATCGGTTTCTAGTTTAACATGATTTAAATAGCTCTTGTAGTTTAACTTTTCTTCATTTGTAGTTCTCCGGTCAGTATCCACAGTTAACCCTATTGGAAAGTGATCCGTTATATCGTTCACAAAAATAAAACTATGCTGTCCTTTTATATTTCTATTTGCTTTAGTGAAGAAGTGATCTAAACATGTCTTACTTGCAGGTCTTGTAATCTTATTTACATATGATTCGAAATTGTAGGTGTTTAAACAGTTCCTATAATTTTCAACATGTTCCTCACCACTAAGCAAATCGATATTCATATCACCTACTATAATATGCGTCTGGTGTTTCTTGTTTTTTTCTAAATATCCCAGTAGTTCCAAGTTGAACTGATCTGGTGATGTAAATGAATTTGGTGATCTGTAAGTTGCAGTAAAAAAAAGGTTACAATCTCTTAAAGAGATATACATTTCAGCTACTTTATGATCAGCGATTAATGTGGTTTCGAATTTATAATTTAATGAAGATTTGATGTAAATAATTATACCATCATTTCTATTAATTATTCCATTATTATATAGAATATCTATATATCTATATATATATATATATATATATATATATATATATATATATATATATATATATATATATATATATATAATCTCTTGATGATAATTAGCAATAACAGGCTTGTTGAATCTCAAAAACTCGATTTTATTAAAAAGTTGACGTTACGCCACGACATTCGTGGCGTTATCAAAACTTTTGAAAAAATCGAAATTTTTTCGACATTTATTGATTTGAAAAAATTTGAATAGTTAAAAAAGACTTCTATGTTTCACTAAAATTTTTCGGCTGTGGCCGTTCTTTGTTATTTATTACGTGCTATTCAGTCCAATATTAACATTCAAATCTGTTATTATTAGATGGTAAGGGAAACCACAGAAACCTTTACCCACGTAATATTCGAAATATGTTCAAATTATTTTGATTTTGAAGAGTCAAAGAATAGGGAACTATTTATCTTTTTTTCAAAAATTTTTCATCGCGGCTGTGGCCGTCTTCAGTTATTAATTACGTGCTATTTAGTCCAATATCAACAGACAGGTCTGTTGATATTAGATGGGAAGGGAACCACAGAAACCTTCACCCACGTAATGTACAAAATAGGTTTAAAATATTTGATTGTTGTCTTTAAAAAGACATTACTTGTAATTTTGGAGATCACATGTTCTAAATTATACTTTCTTTTTAGAAAAATTGAAAATTCTAGATGTTTAGAATTTGTCTAAGAAGATGAGTTTGTTTGTTGAATTATTTTGTTTTGATTTATGTTATTTCTTAGAAAAATTGAAGAATTAAATCTACGTATATTGAACTCAAATGTTTGATATCTGTTCTATCATTTACGACTTTATTTAAATTTTTTTGAATATGTAACATTTCTGAAATTTCTCTGCGTTTTTGATCTTTTTCTATTTCTAAAATTTTTGTGCTAATAATTATCAAGAGATTAGAAATAGTTCACAGGCAACAACAATTCGAATAAATAATTATATATATATGTATATATATATATATATATATATATATATATATATATATATATATATATATATATATATATATATATATATATAGCACCTGACTGCTTTCCTTCGATACACTGCAATAGTGTTTATTTTATGGGATAAAATATCAAAAACGATATAATAATATCACATTCGCAGGATTTGAATGGTTGCATCAATTCTAGTCATAGTCAATGAGCCCAAATATACGAATCCGGTTCTGTACCTGCGAATGATAATCAATCTTGTGATTACATACGAATCAATTCATTCAGTAAGCCAGATATTTACGCAAAAATAAAAATATATTAGGAATACCATTTGGTTTATTGATTGTTTCAGAGTTGAATGACTTCGGGTAATCAAAAATTGATATTAGTTTATTGACCTGCTCCAAATGTAGGCTCTATATACACTATAATAAACATTACTCTGGATATTTTTAGCGAATACTATCTTACATATGGTATAGCAATTGGACGTTCAAAAAATAAATTTGGCAACTGATTATCGTTTCATTTTACTAGATTATCATATGGAAGTTAATCGTCATTTTTATTCAATAATATGATGAATGGTTTCTTTGAATTTTCGACATAAAGCTACAGTTCCACCGGAGGAAGTTTGAGGATCATTGTGGAACATTTTTGTTGTTGTTCTGTGTTTCCGAAAATGTTCCAAAATGTTCCTAAATGTTTCTTAAAATTTCTTTATGTTTCGGCAACAAATGTTTCTGTTTCTATTTGTCACCCTTCAAGCTACGTTTCCACCGGAGGAACATTTTTGTTGCTGTTGCGTGTTTCCGTAAATGTTCCTTAAAATTTCTTTATTTCTCCGCAACAAATGTTGACTGTTACTATTTGTCACCTGTTTTCATTTTGAGCGGTGAACTTCAAAAGAAAATAGGAAACATGTATAAACAAATCCGTGTTGCTATCGCAGTGGAAACGTATCGAGAACGCAACTAGTAAACATTCGTGTCGCAGATTTTCAGTGTGCAGTGTAGTACGAAAACGAATAAATATATAGCTACGGTTCCACCGGAGGAATATTGAGAAACATTTTTGTTGCTGTTGCTTATTTCCGTGAATGTTCCAAAATGTTCCTTAAAATTTCTTTATGTTTCGGCAACAAATATTGATTGTTTCTACTGAATAATATGCGACTATTGACAATTTGAGTTGCTCCAGTGGAAACAAGAATTTCACGTATGTAACAATGAGTTTCTACCCTTGGCAACAAGGAGAAACATTCAGCAACAAAATGTTCCTCAATAATCCACCGGTGGAACTGTAGCTTTAGGATTAACTCGATTTGAACCGCATTTGAATTGTTCTTTGCATTCTTCACGTCTTCAATCAAAGTAGTCTGTTATTTTTTCCAAAAATGTTTCGTCTACATACTTATGCAAATCATTCGAAACTCTTTGTATCGTCGAGGATTACGTCAGTTATAAATATTTTCAAATATAAGAGATATGAGAGAGTTTATTTATAGCTTAAATTTCGTGCTAATTATTATCAAGCAAATATTTTTCTGAGAGCAGTACACTTTCATCTAATAGTAAGATAATATTAAACTTGTGTTGGGTATTTAGAGCTGCCCAACAATCCAATGACACAAAAATAAAAAGGTTGTTGACATTCGGGAAAGTAATAGTAGAAAGGTAGTTCATCACATTTTGGCTTACGTCCTGATTTAATTTAGGATGATTCATTTTCTAATATTGTAGTGTCAATGACCTAAAAAACCGACTCTAATTCCCATGTTTTTTTCGAATATTTCAAAAATGTTTATGTAATGTCTATATATATATATATATATATATATATATATATATATATATATATATATATATATATATATACATATATATATATATATATATATATATATATATATATATATATATAAGTATATATATATAATATATATACATATATATATATACATATATATATATATATATATATATATATATATATATATATATATATATATATATATATATACATATATATATAATATATATATATATATATATATATATATATATATATATATATATATATATATATATATATACAGAGTGAGTCAATTTTTTGGAGCAGGACTTTACAGTCTTGTGAAAGACATTTTTGTATGATGAAAATCTTATTTAAACATATATGCTTAGGAGCTTCGTTTCTGATATACAGGGTGCAAAAGTTTTATATTTTTCTGTTCTTTTCCAAGTTTCCTCCTATAATTTTCAAAATAATTGAACAAAATTTGGCACACCTATTTCACTTCAATAGCTCAATATTTTAGGCTATCAAGCATTTTCATATACCTTCAGGGTGATACACTTTTGGGGGTCGTACCCAATTCCACCCTCTCGAACTTTTATGCGTGCCGCCTCTGCTTCCAATGAATCATCAATTTTAATTCTCTCTTCAATTTGGATACTTTTTGCTCTCTTGTATGTTTTTCGAAAACTGCATGGATTTCGAGATAAATGCCAAAAATCTGAAGAAAGTGCGATTTTTTTTCGGTTCATTCAATATGGCGGCGGGCAAAGAGCGAGGAAAATTGTGCATTTTGCATTTCAAATACCTACTAACTAACCATCCTAGACACCATATCAAAAAATTCAGAACTACCGGACCATTTGTAAGGTAATCCTCCTCTATTCACTGGACTAAATTGGGTACGACTCCAAAAGTGTATCACCCTGTAGGTATTCAAAAATGCTTGATAGCCCCAAATATTGAGTAATTGAAGTGGATTATGTTTACCAAATTTCAATTCATCAGTAATTTTTTTAGTTATCAACTAATAAATGTCAAATAAAGTGTGTTCAAGAAATAAAGTTTCATCACAAGTCAGATATTTTTGGCATTCATCTCGACATCCATACAGTTTTCGAAAAACATACAAGAAAGCAAAAAGTATCCAAAATAAAGAGAGAATTTGAATTGATGTTTAATTGGAAGCAGAGGCGGCACGCATAAAAGTTCGAGAGGGTTGAATTTGGTACGACCCCAAAAGTGTATCACCCTGTAGGTATTCAAAAATGCTTCATAGCCTCAAATATTGACTTATTGAAGTGAAATAGGTGAGCCAAATTCCATTCAAATATTTTGAAAATTATAGGAGGAAAATTAAAAAAAAACATAAAAATATATGAATTTGGCACCCTATATATCAGAAACAAATCTCGTTATATATATTGCTAATTCAAACCAAACACTTGGCTTGGTTCACTACCCGGTTAAAGAAAAACAATTTATACATTTATTATAAGAAATATCGCATGACGCACGTTTCGGTGGAACTTCACCTTCTTCAGATGATAATGGCAAACTTTGGCAAACAGTTTGCCATTAGCATCTGAAGAAGGTG
>JARQZK010004335.1:1820000-1842084 GCA_030704885.1 Cynegetis impunctata
TCTATTCGTTTAACGCAATTCTCGTAATTCACGCATTGCCTGTTCTGCGTCTATGAACTGGGGCATTGAACGTAGTACCTACTCCGATTCATTATTGGCCAAATATTCAACTAGTTATTAGTTGACATATCTTTGAAAATATAATTATCCCAATGTTGCCATTTAAGTGTGAAATGATTGCCTTATATATATATATATATATATATATATATATATATATATATATATATATATATATATATAAGGTTTCATATAAAACATTGAAATTTTGTCTATGAAGAAACAATTTTAGGTTTTCGGAAGGTTTGCTAAAGTATGTAAAATGTTAAATACTGTAATTTTTTTGGTTATATAAGGGTAGGGTTGCCATCCGTCCGGGTTTCCCCGGATTTGTCCTAGTTTAGGGGGCGTCCGGGGGTCGTCCGGACGGGGCTTTCAAAATATGTCCGGGTAAAACCCGGACAAATTTTGTGTCCGGGTGTGTGAAGCTTGAGTGTCAGTGACGGAGATGAGATATTAAATGCAAACCAGTTTGCCGAATTTTTTCGAAACATCTAAGTTCTAAACTGCTCAAAATTGCATAGTAATATTTTTATATACCAGCTCACAATGAGCATATAGAGTGAGTTTTTTCGCTAGGGTCGCAGTAATGGAGGAAGGAGAGAAACTTGCCAAATACACATACGCTTTCTTCTCTGAACAAAATAAAGTCAAATTTTAAAGACTTGAGTTGCTCCGACTTTTCGAATTCATGATGAAAATAAAGAAATTTTGGGAAAAATTGGCAAATTTGAAAAATTCCAAGTTAAGTTGAATTAGTAAAAAAAACTTGATCACGTTAAAATTAAAACTTGTTACTTACTTTTGATGTACCTATAGTTAATAAATAATTTAGACTTTAGGGTACCTAACCTATCTAACCGAACTAGATGACCTATCCTATAATTTGCTATTACAATGAAGAATCTAGTATATTTGATTTTTGATCTACCAAAAATGATCGTCATGAGTTGTTTTTTATTTGATGGTGCCAAAAAAAAGAGAAAACTGTAAACTGTGTATAATTTTATTTGTTTTTTGTTGTTCTGTTTATATGGCAAACAAGCGGTTTAAAGTTTAAATAAATGAAAAAATTAAAATATAAACCATGTTTCATTTTCAAGGGGTGTCCAGGGAAAATCAAAATTTCACAGAAATGTCCGGGGTTTTTAAAATTTTTGTCCGGCATCGGCAATTTAGGCGATGGCAACCCTATATAAGGGTAAACTTGGGAATTTGGCATTTTGTATTTTTTCTTCTGAATGAGTCTGTCAATCATATTGGATGAATAACCATTATTTACTGCCATTTGTTCAATTATAATTAATCAAATTTTTACAACATATCAAAAATTCATAGAGATACACGTACTGGTGTATATAGACTCAATTGTAACGATTGTGATAAAGACTATATAGGATGTTCAATTAGAAATTTCAAAACTCGAATGAATGAACACCAACGTAGCTATATCAAGCAAAAAACCAACTCTAATTATGCGCGCCATCTTATTCAAAATTTTGATCACAATTATGATATATTACAGTTCGAGAATAGTCTCTACAAAACCAACTATTGAGAGTCCCTTGACATCATATATAAATTCCGGAAACCTAGTTAAAGACCAGATTGAAGTAAACCCTTTTCCTCCCCTTAATCTGTTTAGTATACCTACCAATGACTTAATTGTTATTCGGTTTCTCCAGAAACACCCTCTCTTATGTTCAATGTTGACGAAACGCTTTTACTCAATAAATTTCATTTCTTTATTTCAACCTGTGAAAAGTACGTTTTTAATTCTTTATGAAGTCATGGAAAAAGACAAATAAGTAACAATTCAACATATGCAAGCATAATTCGTTTATATATATATATATATATATATATATATATATATATATATATATATATATAGGATTGCCATACGTCCCGGTTTGACCGGGACAGTCCCGCTATTTTGCTCCCGTCCCGGTGTCCCGCCCAATTTTATCGATGTCCCGGAAAACGGCTGTAAGATGTTATGAACTATGATTTAGTTTAATCATAACAACAGGTCTCTAAGAAGGGTCAGCGCTACCTAGTGGAGAGGTGTACACTATCACTTTATAGGGCCGAGAGACGTGAGCGCATTGTTCTGAAAGCTAACATTGTCAAATTTTAGTTTGACAAAATTTTTATAATTGTTTTTGTTATTATACAAAAAATTGTAAATTTACAAAAAATAATAAGACGCAGTAATTGTTCAATTAAACAGATTTATGAAGTATTTCAAATTTTATTTTATGATCACTTCTTTCTAGATGGTAGACCAGAAAAAATTATGATAAAAAGAAAGAAATATATATTTTTAAGTAGCAAAAATTTATTCCAGATTCCCCACGCCCGTCACTTGCGAGGCATCAAGAAAGGTTTAACACTCGCCATTTTGCTTCTGATTTCTTAAAAAATTGCTGGTTTATGGAATACATAACCCTAAACCACCCCTCTCCCGGTAAGGCCATCCCATATTAATGTGTGCCGGTTTCACTCACCAAAAATATGGCAAGCTTATATGTATATATATATCTATATATATATATATTTATTTTTTATGATATATATATATATATATATATATATATATATATATATTTATATAGATATAAATATAATATATATATATATATATATATATATATATATATATATATAACTTTTTGATAATTTGGCTCTCAAAAAGTTTTGATAAAGCCACGAATGTCCTGGCGAAACGTCAACTTTTTAATGAAATCGAGTTTTTTGAGATTTACCAAGCCTGTTATTGCTAATAATTATCAAAAAGTTAAAAATAGTTCAGGCAACAACAATTCAAATAAATATATATATATATATATATGTATATATCTATATGTATATATATATATATATATATATATATATATATATATATATATATATATATATATATATATATCTTCAAATGCTTCACGAGGATTTCAGTCGAGGACAAGAAAATGTCTAAGCATTCAATAATTTTCTAAAGAGTAAAATTCTTTTCCTAGAGGCAACTTTAGTAATAGTTTTTACATGTTTAACATCCTTGTTCTCATCCTCACCAAAGATGTAAGTGCTTTCAACAACAATTAGTTGTAACTTTTATTGATATTGTATATCGTTGTAGCAACTCTGAAGATAAAATTATCAAACTTCGAAAACCAAATAAGGGTATTTGTTAGTGATGCTGTAGTCAAAATTTGCGGATGCCAAGGAAAAAAAAAAGAAAACAACTCCTTTTGTATTCTGTCAAGCTTTCGAAAACTTTTTATTCCCTTCTTCAGGACTTAAAATATACATATTAAAGAAAATCAGCATTTTCATCAATCAACAGAAAGAAAAATGTAACATCTCTATCTAACAAAGTCAATAAACATTAAAAACGTCACTATTATAACCAGAAATTTCTTTTTAATTTTCTTCTATATAATCACAATATTGAACGAGAGATTGAATGACTCCAGAAACACACGTTTTATATATATAAAATATATATAAATATATATATATATATATATATATATATATATATATATATATATATATATATATATATATATATATATATATATATATATATAGATATATATATATATATAATACAAAGAGGAAATTTATTGCGGGGGAATAATATATGAAACAAGCAGAATTATCGGTCTAGCCCGCATATGTCGAAGCAGCCGTTGACACGTGTTTCGGACTCTTTGGTCCTCATCAGAACGGCGTAGCCAAGTATGCGATGGAAAACCTGGAATTGAAACAGCAACAACAAGCAGAATCCCCTGCTTCGGAAGACAATCACACATTTGTGGTACATTGTTCGAACTCTCCGGTTTGGGAGATTTGGTCAAACTCTGACCACGGAGGCGATCTTGCGGATGGCATTAATCGCCTACATATATATATATATATATATATATATATATATATATATATATATATATATATATATATAATGTATATATATATATATATATATATATATATATATATATATATATATATATATATATATGAATGTTATATTGTGTTGATTGCTTCTAGTATAATTTTTTTCGAAATATGAGAGTAGTGATATTGCACGTCTAACATCTGTATTTGATTCATTGTTCAACTATATGTCAGTTAATTGCACCGTTTCCAAGTGTATTAACCCTGAGAGAAGAAAGTAACAGTGTCACGTGATCATTTTACTTTCTACGGTTTGCCTTCTGTGAAATGGTATTCATTACCCTTTGTCGCCACGCTGGATTGCACATTGCGATTAGAAATTCTACACACATTCATTTCACTACGCATAGTATTCTTAATTTCGATAATTACAATTCGTTTAAATATATGTATGTGAATTAGCACGACAATTAATGATGTTCATATTGTTGCGAAGATTAATGAAATTGAAAGTGTACTGTTGTGTATAAATAAGTACGTTCAATATGAAATTAACATCTACGCATTCAGATATATGGTGTGAATATTTTTCATGTCTGACATAGAATTTATTAAAGACTAATTTGTTCGTTTGTTCATTCGTCATTAAAATGCGTAGGTATCTGTAAGATGGAAAACACATAATACCATTAGAAATTCTACAACGAAGATTCTTGAAACTTATGTTACATAAAAAATGGGACTACTCGACAGAACTGACTTACATTGAGTCAGGAGTGTTTGACATCAGGCAAGAATTCAGTTATAAATGTATGATCAATTATCACATAAGTAAGAAATTTGAAGAAAGCAATCACGAATATGACACACGTAGGAAAAAATTATACTTGATCCACTTCATGACAAAATCTATAGGACAGAGATCAAATGAGTTCTTGGCAGCCAAACTCTACAACAGCATCCTCGATGAACTTAAAAGCATGTCAAATGAAACATTTAAAAACAGTTTCAAAAAATTTGTGCTGACCTGCCCTAGGGCATACGTTCATAGTTTGATAGAAACGAAAATATAAATTGAATAAAGTTACATTTCATAAGGTATCCTGATAGGTAAATTTTTGTTTTCATATCGCATCTCCCATGCAACCAATCTCCAGATGAGATTGATCCAAATTCAAATATTCCTAAAGTCAATGTTGAGAAAATCCATTGTTTCTTGCTTTAATTTCAAAAAATTTATTGTGTCTTATTGTAAATAATTCACAATTTTGATATTTTCGATATTTTGATGTTTTTTATATTTTTTATATTTTTATATTTTATATTTTTAATTGCTACACTGTCTCGGAACAAGTATTCTACTTACCGAGTATATTTACTCATCATATCATTTCCTTTAGTATTTGGTATTTTTTTATCCATTCCCCATTTCATTAATGCCTGTAGTGCAATAGGACGTTCTAGTGGAGTGTTCATTACTATTATCTTATAATACTTCTATTATAACGTATTCTATTGCTTGTATTATTATGTGAGTGAATAAATTGATTATTATTATTATTAACTACTTGAAATATATCTACTGAAATGAAGCTTAGTTAACACATTGATTTATTGAAAGCATTTATTGTGGCTAGTTGAAGAATATTATCCAGAATTATTCATATACCTACTTGCACCATAATCCTTGTTTTATGAACTGAAAAGCATACAAATTCTCAAGATTAAAACATCCTGAAATTTTTATGTTTGCTAGGTAACAAAAAAAAGTACAGCTTTTCATTTATGTATCAGATTGTATCAAAAACTTGAAAAATTCAAGTGAATGCTGAATGTACAATTCTGATTCTTTGATATTTTTTACTACTTGCATTACTGAAATCTGCATTTTCACTTGCCATATAAACATCTATAGAGTTCAATGACGATGAAATAATTATAAATCATATGATCTGCCAATACTTGATTATATGTATTAAAATATAAGTAACAATATCCTGATCTTAAATTAATTTCCAGCATTGTTAATGAATTTATGATGCAGGTATTATAGTTATAAAGGTACCAGGGGTATCAGGTGGGGTACCAGGCGACAAAATATTTTTTAAATATTTTCAATTTGAGAAAAATCTAGTTCAAAAAAAATTTGGTAGGTACTAGAATTTACCTAAAGAAATAGTTATAACGTAATGACGGTTGTAAGTTGTTATTTTTCAATAAAACAGCATATAAAATAGCTCTTCGTGATAATATTAGTGTTGAAAGTGATACTTTATTTTGCGAATGGAGAAGTTTGCGAAACGAACTCCACGAACAAAATAAAGTCACTTTTAACACAAATATCATACACTATTTTTTGTACGCCTTTCCCATTTTGGTAACAAAATAAAAGTCGAAATCGCCTACTTTTGACATCTCTTGACAACTAATTATTTTCGATTTTTCACCAGCGTATGTTGTGGGTTGTGGTAACCATCGTAATTAGTAAGTGACAAAAACAGTTCATAAACAGTTTAAAAAATGTCACTCGATAAAAATACTTATTCAAATAAAAGTGATGATTTGTTACATTGAAGAGGTTGTGAAAAGATCCACACTAAAAATGCTGCCAAAAAAGTTGCGCCAGCAGTACGAAATTGAATATACTAATTTTCTTGCCAGGTGTAGATTGAAGAACATAGAAGGAAACTTCATTCGAACTGTCTTTGAAAATGTTCGTTTATAAGGATTTTTCTTTTAACACTACGTGTTGAAAAGATTTTCAACACCAGTGTTCAAAATATTTTCAACACTATACCTTATAAACGTACACTTTTAGAACTCAAAGAAGGCATTAAAAATGTCACTTTTAATGGCTGGTCCACAGAAATAATTTCGCGATTCACGCATAAACATGTCCGAAGTAGAAGGAAATACCAATCTCCTCCTTTGTGCCAGAAACAACTAGGCGGATATACGAGAAAGAATATCTCCATTTTGAGGCCTGACTGAGTCATATTCTCCAAATTCCCTTTCGACAAAGTTCTCAATGTTACGTAAAGAACTAACAGTTCATAAGAAGATAAGAAGTACCTAATGAAAAATTCATTTCTCTGCAACAGTTCCTTGAGCACATTGGGGAAAATTATAAGCCTAGATTTTTCTCTCATAGTATCTACACTTTATAAGATATTCAACTGAAATTTAGCATCGATATTACATTTGGGAGTTATGGCACGTGACATGGCAATTTTGATAGATCTACAGGGTGATATTTTTTCTGGAACACTGTCACCTGTTTTCCTCAAGAACTTTTTTTTTGGTGAGCAATTAATAATTTGAAAAAATGTAAAAAGAAGCTCTGTTTATTTTTTATTGTTTATTGTTTAATTGATTACATTGTTTACATTACATTCCCTACATGTATTCACATACTAGTTATATATTACTATTAGTATTAGATAGAATTTGAATCACAAAGAAAAGATAAAAACATAAAAGAATGCTAGATTCATAGACACTTGATAAATATTCAATGGCTTTTATTTGGCACCTAGGTTAGGGAAACCTTTATGTGCCATTTGAATAGGTCTTAGAGGTCTAAAAGGAGATAGAGTTATAAGCAATAAGTCTAAAGAGAGATAGAATTACATACAATACACAGGAAAAACTTAAACGTTAAACCTGGGAACTAATGTGAGAAAAATATACAATTACCATAATATAACATATATTATTCCAGAAAATATCTGTAGAAATTTATAGAATTTTGATAAATATACATTGAGGCAGTTTTATTGAATTTGTGAGGTTTATGCAGCATTTTTACCTCAATCGGTAAGTTATTGTAACATTTTGGGCCCAGGTAGTTAGAGCAATTTTTGAAAAATTCACTATTTGGTTTTGGAACTTCAATACATTTGTTAGATACATTTCTAGTGATATGACAATCATTAATATGATTTTTTGAATGTTCGCGTTTGTGTATATAACAACATATGGTATGAATGTATATGCATCTAATATTTTGAGTTTTTTCTTTATATAATAGCAGAGTAGAGTACCTTCGACATTTCTTAAAAATAATTTTTAAAATTCTATTCTGAATAACGTTTGATGGCCTCAGAGCCACTTCATATAAGCCTCCCCACACCAGGATTCCATAACGTAATATAGATTCCACTAAGCTGAAGTACAGTGTTATTAAGAGGTCTAAGTTAAGAAATTGTTTCACAAGATAGAACTTGTAAACTAAGTATCTAAGTTTTTTTGTTACGTAGGTTATGTGGGAGTCCCCAGGGTCTGGGTGGCTACTGGGAGCGTCGGCAGGTGGCGGATAGCCGAACGACCTGCAGTAGCTGGCTGTGCTATCCACAGACACGTTGCAGGTTACCATCGAATAACCAATAAGGTGGCACTGACCGACCCTCCAATCTAAGGTGTTATGCGAACCGTGCCTATGGATGCATGGCGGTGGGAGAGCACCGTCGTTAACGGAGCCTCGAGGATACTGGGCGACCTCCTCGAGTAATAGCCTTGCCACGCCGTGTGGGGCTCCGGCGTGGTCGACTTTTTAATTCCCTAGCTTTTCGTGGGAACTACATGGACAAGAAGGAAAACCCAAAATCTCGGGAAGTCACCGCAACCCAGGATGCTCAAGAGCGTCCTGGCACCTCTCGTACTCCGAGCTCTCCTCGGGAAGCAGAGAGGGAAAACCAAGTAAGAGAAGAAAAACCTTCGGAGCAAGAATCCGGTAAAGGTTCTTCCTCCAAGAAACCCTCCAGAAACAACCGGGGGAAACAAGATCTGCCACCCCCAGGCAAGCCTGGTGGTATCGAGCGAAGAAGAACAAATGCTGCAGGACGATCAGGAGGCAAGCACTACGACTCTCCAGTAGCAATGGCTACCCCAGTAAAAGTTGCCCAGGTGAACACTCATCACGCTGAGGGGGCATCAGCCGCCTTATCGAGGGTGTTTTCCAGGGCAAACTTGGGGGTAGTGTTGATCCAAGAACCTTGGGTCAACAGGGGGCAGATCAGAGGACTGCCGAACAGAGAAAGTAAGGTAATCTGGGATGTCAGATGTGACAACCCCAGAGCTTGCATTCTGATCAGAAACGATATTAATTATATCTGTCTTTCAGAATTTATGACGAGGGACCTATTGCCGGTTCGGGCCAAGATCCGCACAGGGCACTCACCCCTCGACATAGTGATAGCCTCAGGATACTTTGCTGGAGACGAGCAAGCACCACCAGAGGAAGTACAGAGGCTATCCGACTACTGTAGCAGGAGCAATCCACCCCTCCTGCTAGGCTGCGATGCAAACGCGCACAACACCATCTGGGGCAGCACGAATACCAATCAAAGAGGTGAGCAACTGCTAGAATTTATACTCGCGGCTAACCTTAACGTACTTAATGTGGGATGCGTCCCCACCTTTGTAACTAGGGCTAGACAAGAAGTATTAGATTTAACGCTCGGTAGCCCGAGCATTAGTAGAATGGTAAGGAACTGGATGGTTACAGACGAACCATCTCTCTCCGACCATAGAATCATTATGTTCAACGTGGAAGGGCTTGTAACACAAACATCCTTCACTAGGAATCCTAGAAACACAGATTGGGAAAAATACACCACCAATCTAAAATGTAACCTAGAACAGATCAAGTTCGACAGCAACAGTCATATCGAATTTGAGCAGACCCTAGAGGAAGTTAATGGGGCAATCATGGATGCTTACGAATCCAGCTGCCCGATAAAAAAAAATGAATCACACAGTAGCACCATTTGGTGGAATAACCACATGTCAAATCTAAGATCCGAAGTCCGCCGGCTATTCAACAAGGCAAAGCGGCACGGAGACTGGCAGGGATACACCGAAAGGCTGACAGAAGCCAGAAGAAACAGCTTCAGGAGCTTCTGTGAGACAATCACATCAAGCCCCGCAGCAGCCAGATTGCACAAAACCATGGCAAGAGGCAGAGAGCAAGGACCAATGTCACTCAGAAGAACAAATGGTAGCTACACAGAGGATGAAGAGCAACGAGCTCTCATCCTACTGGAGACGCACTTTCCAGGTAGCATACCATTTGAACCCGGAAGATCACGGGAAGAACCCGGCAGGGCCAAACGAGAAGACTGGGAAGTAGCAAAAACCATATGCACTCCCCAGAGGCTGAAATGGGCAATTAACTCCTTCCAACCATTCAAGTCACCGGGAATTGACGGCATATTTCCGGCCCTTTTGCAAAAAGGGCAGACGGAATTACTGCCGTTCGTTATTAAAGCGGCCAGATTTAGTCTGGCGCTCGGGTACATACCGTGCACCTGGAGGAGAGCACGGGTAACCTTCATTCCCAAAGCAAGAAGGAAGGACCCCACCCTCCCGAAGTCATTCAGACCAATCTGTCTCACATCCTTCCTACTGAAGATACTGGAGAAGATGGTAGATAACTACATTAGAACCAAGATACTGGAGAGGGTGCCATTGCACCCCGGGCAGCATGCATACAGGGCGGGCAGATCAACGGAAACCGCTCTTTATGTGCTTACCGAAAACATCCAGAAATCACTTGAGTATAAAGAAATGGCCATTTGCGCCTTTTTAGACATAGAGGGGGTATTTGACAACACCTCTCACGAAGCAATAAAAAGGGCCCTAATGAACAAGGGAGTGGACAGAACCACATCCAGATGGATGTGCCAAATGCTGGCTACAAGAACGGCCGATGCCCACAAGGAGGGGTACTATCACCTCTGATGTGGAGTCTTGTAGTGGACGAATTACTCGAAACACTGACCGGGAACAGAGTCACTTGCCTTGGCTATGCTGACGACATAGTCATCATGGCCAAAGGTAAATTCGAAGGTACCCTCTGCGACCTCATAGAAAGGGAGCTAGAGACTACCAGAAGGTGGTGCCTCTCGGTGGGATTGAGAATTAACGCATCAAAAACCACAGTGGTACCCTTCACTAGAAGAACAAAGCTTCAGCACTTAAGGACTATTCGTCTCGACGGAGCAGACTTAGAATGGAAGCAAGTTGTGAAGTATCTAGGGCTCACCCTAGGCTCAAAACTACTCTGGAACATGCACGTAGAAAAGATCGTTAACAAGGCAAAATCATCACTGATGGTGTGCAGGAACATCGCAGGAAAAACGTGGGGCTGTAACCCATCAATACTGCGATGGATGTACACCATGATAGTGAGACCTATGATCACCTACGGAGCAGTAGTGTGGTATGGCAGAACCAAACTCACCACAGCAAAGAAATCCTTGGAGAAAGTGCAAAGACTAGCATGTCTTTGTATAACAGGAGCAATGAGATCGACTCCAACAGCAGCACTAGAGGTCGTTCTCGACCTCACTGCTCTCCACATTAAGGTAAGGAGAAGTGCTTGGGGAGCAAAACCTCAGGTTGGCTAAAGTTTGGACTCAAAGGTGCTGCATACGGTATAAGTGACGCAACCCTTACCGGAAGTGAACACCTTGCTGACCTCCCAACTGACGAAATTACCAGAAATTTAGTTTCGAGAAATTATTTCGAACGGAACTCAATACCAAGAAGGAATGGAGCATAGAATCCATTCGAGCACTGGAGAAGAATACCATAATATGGTATACGGACGGGTCTAAAACTCCCGAAGGAACTGGAGCAGGAGTCGTTGGGCCTCGTACCAAATACTCAGAACCCAGGGGCCAGTTTCCCTAGTATTTTTCAAGCGGAAATTCACGCCATAGAAAGGTGCATTCAGTTCAACCTCGATAGGAAATATCGAACAAGGAAATTGCGATCCTCTCCGATAGCCAAGCAGCCCATCAAAAGCGTTGAGCTCTTATAACATCAACTTCAAAGATGGTTTGTTGAATGCCTAGACAAACTAAACGATCTGGGCAGGAGCAATACAAAGTGATCCATGCCTCTCTGGTGCCGGGGCACGTCGGAGTGAAGGGTAATGAACAAGCAGACACCCTGGCACGAAAAAGGGTGTGCGTCAACGCCCACTAATCGGGCCAGAGCCTTTCTGAGGGCTTAGAAAATCTTACTTCCAAGAAGAACTCAATAAAGCTGAAGAAGCAATGAGAGTAACATACTGGCAAAGACTTCCAGGACTGAGGCAGGCCAAAGATCTCCTCGGAAAGTTCAACCGTCAAGATCGAAGACACTGATTAACCTCAGCAAAACTAGTCTAAAGACAATCACAGGATTTCTTACGGGGCATTGCAGACTCAAAGAACACCTAAGGAAGCTAGGTTTAGAGGGGGACAGCACCTGCAGATTCTGCAAGGAAAGTCCAGAAACACCTCACCATATACTGATGGAGTGCTATGCTGTGCACCATGAAAGACTGAACACACTGGGATCATACCAGCTGACTGTAGAAGAAACGCCACGAATGGATCCCCTTAAAATCCTCAAATTCCTGAAGGTATTGAGGCTTGAGGGGCTGCTGTAAAACGAGAACACATCGAGAAGCAGAAGAAGATGGGGCACAATAGATCTAATAAGGTCGCAGCGCATCGGTCACCATCCAAACCTACCAATACCAATACCAATATGTGGGAGTCCCATTTTAAATTTTGATCGATGATAATACCTAAATATTTAGAGGTTTTAGTTTCTTTTATTTCGGAGTTTAGGTTATCATATATTAATTTCTTAAATTGGGGAGGATCAGCAGATGTTTTGGAAAATGCAATATAATTTGTTTTTTTAACATTTAGTGATAATTTAAAGGCATCTAACCAATTTTTGACGTGTTTAATTCCTGCAACGGCTCGTATCTTCACGGCTTTCCAATCTATACCACTAAAGACAAGTACGGTGTCATCTGCATATGATATTACTTTACCCTGAATGTGTTACACTAAACTTTTCGGTCATGGCCCGCCAGATCCCCAGACTTAAATAGTTTAGATTTTTTTTTATGGAGCCACCTGAAATCTCTAGTATACTCGACGCCAGTGAATATGGAGAAATACTGAGAAATCGTATAATAGGCGCGTTTGATACAGTTGGGAATACTCCGGGAGTGTTTGAAAGAGTTCGATCGTCTATGAAACGAAGAACAGAAGCTTGTATAAGAGTTGCGGGAGGACATTTTCAACATTTGCTGTAGTTCAGTCCTTTGCGGTTACTTAGTTTTGTTGTTAGGATTTTTTTTTTGAGTTTTACGTTTCTTGTAGTAATAAATTTTTTGTAATGATTATACGAGTTGATCAAATCTTTATGAATCATCGCAACAGATCAGGAAAATTTCCATAAAAACTAATAATGAATTCATTCACCACAGTTCACAAACTGGCCTCCTTATCATAATTTGGATTTTTCCGAGGATTTCGAGAGAATCGTTCAAAATTTTTTTTCTCGATATCACTAGCAGATACGCAAAACTAGAAGAGAACGAAAAGTTTAGTATAAGAACAAAGCTCCTTTTTACATTTTTTTCGAATTAACAGTTGCACACCAAAAAAATGTTCTTGAGGAAAACAGGTGACAGTGTTCCAGAAAAAATATCACCCTGTAGATCTGCTATCGAAATTGCCAAGTCACGTGGTGAGAACTCTCAAATGTAATATCGATGCCAAATTTCAGTTGAATATCTTGTAAAGTGTAAATACTATGAGAAAAAAACTTGAAAAAAATTCAAACTTCAACACTCTGTATCTCGAAAACGAAACGTTTGCGAACCCATGTTAATGGGACTTTTTTTCTCAAACTTACTCAAGGAATCTCCCCTTTTCGTTTGTACGTTAAATTTTGGAACACCCTGTATATAATATGATTGCGCTAAACAGGCGCAGAGTATATGATAAAGATGATGATATATTGGGTAATTCATTTGAAAAATTGATGATGAATCATTTCTTTAAACCGGTTTCATGAGACTCGACGACATGGAATTCCCATTCATCCCTCAAGGGAGATTTTTAGAAAATTCGACATAGCGCCACTACAACGATATCGAATCCAAATAACCATGGGGTGACTTGACGTTTTCTATAACTCACAGTTAGATTGTGAATGTAGAATTCACGCCGCGGAATACATATAACCAGCCCTTGGAAAGTTGTTTGATAATTTAAATTATTAAAGAATATTCCTGGTTCAATTTATGTAATACATCAAAGTGACCATGGTCAACTTGTACCTATATTTTTCATGATCTGATCTTTTATGAGAAACCTTTATTTCGATTGAAATATTTCTTTGAACAAAAAATTACTGATCTGCCCACGTAGCTGAAAGTTCCCGCATGAGCGTTTGCCATTTGCATCTATTTTCAGAAGAAGATAAATGTTAGCACTTCTGTATTTTTGGCGTCAAAGTTGGTCATATGTTCCGACGTGAATCATTCAAATTATTCACTCTCAACAACTTATGAATGAGATTTTGATCAATTTCATTTGCTAATTCGACGTAAACACGCCTATTCTTACGTAACAGCGAAATCCGTGACACCGGGAGAATCATCGCGGAGTAGTGAACGCAAAACGAGAGTACTGGCTGGCGATATCGTGGATGACCGAGGTGAGGTGAAGAACCTGTGTGGTCGCTTCAACTTTACGGCATGCACTCGCTGTGAAATGGGTCAACTCCAATTACTTAACTTTTGCTCATCTCTTCGGAATCAAAGAGCACTATGCGCACTGTTGAAAGAAGTTACGATCGTTTCTTGACGTGTTTTTATACGTCGTAGGGTGGGTGATTGATTGAATTTTAAAATACTGGAATTCCGGAATGTAGGAACGATTTATAATCCTCAAGTTCTTAGTTCGAATACTGTCGAATAAATATAAAAGTTTCATGTATTAGAGTAAATATTTTATAAAATATATATAAAATTATAAACAGACCACGAAACCAGGTTAAAAAAATATATGGCAAGTTGAAGGTAGCAACACCCACAAACAAAAATCCAATGTAATATACAGTATACCATGTAAGAATTGTGATAAAGGATATATCGGACTGGCCACGCAGAGACTACAAGATAGACTAAACGCACATAAATACACTAAAAATGCAGCTACCCCTCTCAACAAACATCATACTACAACAGGGCACACATTTGACTATGAACAAACTGTGATAATATGAGTGAAACCAAAACAAAATCAAAGAGAGTTTTGGGAAATGATATACATATATATATATATATATATATATATATATATATATATATATATATATATATATATATATATATATATATATAGAATTGAACTCAGAAAACACTGTAAATGACAGACAAGACATTAAACAACCAAGTCATACATACCTTTCACTCTTGACAAGACCAGATACACTAACATAAAGAAGAAAATAAGTGACAAGACACATGACATGCCATATTGTATGACAGACTAGTAGATGCTAATGTTAGTCAATTAAGTTTAATTTTATGGTGGATGTATTGACAAATTATTGTATTAATCGATTATTGTATATGTGTATATGTTACATTTAAGGTTTGTGTACCCTATCTTCAGGGGCGGCTATTCGAAGGCGGCTAAGGAGGCTAAGCTTCCTCCTCAATAATATTCCGTGTATCACTAATATATTATATTGAATAGTCAGCATTCAGCATATTCATATTAATCAAAATCATATTATTTTATGCACCTACCTTCATTTCAACCCACATTATATAATATAATTTATTAAATACGATAGAAGGTATTTACATTTACTGCATTTCATTCATTTCACGATTTGTGGCAATGCTGCAGAGGCTTAAAAAGGTATATTTTCAACGTTCATTATGCCTGCCACAGAAAAGCAAACAACGGTGCGAATAGTGCGAATGAATACTTCATTGCGATAGAAAAGGAAAACACATGTAAATGGCAACACCGATGGAACCTAAGTCTCACACAATGTCGACCAATTACAACTATAGGCTTTCGGGTAAAATCGAGTGAATTCGTTGGACATGGACCGTTGTGACTAGTCGTGGACGAAAATAGTTTGTTTTGGTTTTAATTTGGCGTATTGTTTTTAAAATGAGTTCGGTTACTGAAGTTAATTTTAAAAATTTCAATGGTGACTAGTGGAATATTTGTTATCCCATAACTTTAGTGCACTAAGTTAAAACGGCAAAGTTTTAATAAAAACATTGCGACCTACCCCGGAATTAAACAATTTGGTGCAGCGTAGCAGAATCGCGGTTTTTATATCAGAAATTATGAGAGACATCCTTGGCTTACCAGATCACAGGTAAAAAATAAATTATTTTGTTGGCAGTGTTTCCTTTTCACTAAGGAAAATGTCTCTGTTTGGCACTGGCATCTATGCAGGAATTATATGGTAATTATCGATAATACAACAGACTGCCCCGATTTTCTTGAAATTTCGGATTATAGCTTATTTTGGCCTGAAAAAGCCGAATATGTCAGATTTTGTCGCTAGGTCATCTTTTTTTTTTCAAAAACTTGAGCTGACCTGACTTTTTCTAACCTTACTAACCTAACCTCCGAGTTCATAAAAGTATAAGATTCATGAAATATATGAATTTTATTATCAAAGAGACAATGTTTTTATTATATCCATAAAAAAATAGATGTCTATACCAAAGAATTTATTTAAATTTTTTTGTTTAGGTCTAAATATATATTTTATTATTTTATTTTGTTGTTATTTTATTGAGTTTTGTTTGACTTTTATGACAAGAATTTTATTTCAATCTATTTTTGGGAAGGGCCTATTTTATTTCTGGCAAGAAAAAAGTCTCACCTCCCCGTTGGTTCTTGCTGGGCAACAATTGATTAATTCCTCGAATAGGTACCTATTTAATATTTTAGGGTGATTGTTACTTTGATTTTCTTCAAATTATAAGGCGGTTGACATTGAAATCCTAAAAATTTTAGCCTATGGTGTATTTTTTAACACCTCTTGTAGCCTCCTTAAACCAACACCTCACGAGCCGCCACTGCCTATCTTCTGATATCTCCATTACTTATGATAATACGTTAGCAGGTTGCTTGTGATTTTTATATCGAGTCCTGAAGAAAGCGGATGTACCACTGAATCGTACAATTTTATACATTGATTCTTTTATAATAATTAATTAAATTAACCTGTCAGAGCTAAACTTTTATTGTTCTTATTATATATATATATATATATATATATATATATATATATATATATATATATATATATATATATATATATATATATATATATATATATATATATATATATATATATATATATATATATATATATATAGCTCTGTTGGCCGTTTCTCGCATCCTTTCTTCCAGGATTTCTTATCTCTCCATTCTCCCACTTCCATTCTTCGTCTTCTCATATCTATGTGGACTTGTTTCCTCCAATCTTCTGGTGGTCTTCCTCGCTTCCTTCTATAGGTTGGTTGCCACTTGAGTGTTTTCTTAGGCCATCGTTTTCCAATAATTCTGTTTGTGTGGCCATACCATATTAGCCTGAAATATCTATCCAAATTTTTTTTTTTATAGATGCATAGGACGAACGCTGATGCGGAAACTTTCAGTTATTTATTTATTTTTTTAAAATTCTAATGCACCGCGGCCCTAAGGTATATTGTACTCCCCATCAGGGCTGTTTTCTGTACAATGTCATCTACTACAGCTCGCTATCTAGTTCCAGACTACTAATGAATTCCATTATCTGGAAAGGCTTCAGTGAGGTTATGTCCTCACTTCTACAAATTTTTTGACCAAAGTATTCTTTCCGTTGGCTTGAAATGGCGAGGCATTTTGTAATCAGGTGAACAGGAGTTTATTCGTCCTCCCCAAAGAATTTGTACTAGTCAGTTTTTGATAAACCAACTCTAATCATATGCTTTCTGAGGAGTCAGTGTCCTATAAGGAAGCCAGGGAGAGATATAATTTATTCTTACTGAGATACAGATATTCTTCAAATCTAGCAGTTTTAAAGTTCCGAAGGAACTTTTTGGAGAGATCAATCCATGGATGATAACTCTAGGTTCATTTGAATTTTACTGTTGTCAGTTTTTACAGGTCTCCAATAGGAAATTTTAATATATTCACGGAGATTGTTGAGAAAATTTTAGATGTACTTAGATTGGAGTGTAAGGTCTTTCTGTGTGGTGATTTTAATGTTCGTTTTAATTCTGTTGATAGGTATGCTGAGTCTCTCTGTGACCTTATGAATTCTTTTGGTTTCTTTCCTACAATTGATGAACCAACCCGGGGTGATAATTGTCTGGATAATATCTTTGTAAATTTTGAATGTGGTGGGAGAAATGCTGATGTAATTGAATGCAATATTTCCGATCACAAAGCGCAGAGGGTGGGTGTGAGAGTTCCGTGTGAGCCGGGGAAAAAGGTATGGAGGTCCTGTCGTCCATTAACTGAGAAGGGTTTCAACAGTCTGTATGGCATGCTGACTAACTTGGACTGGAGTTTTACAAGGGATGGGAGCCTCCCTGTGGGCAAGGGTTTTGAGGTCTTTTTGAACAACCTGGCGAGTGACGTAGAGATTGCTTTTCCGCTAAAAACTTATGCTGATCATGGTTGTGAGAAGCGGGCTGTTCACTGGTATACGGATGAACTCCGTCAGATGAGACAACTTCTCGTGATGGTGAGTTCCCTCTTTGACAGATATAGGACGGATGAATTTAAACAACTGAAAAATTCTTTTAGACTCAAGTATAGACTTGCAATTGATGCGGCAAAGAAGAAAGCTCATGACAATTTAATCATGAAATCATCAAATCACTCCAAATGTATGTGGTCAATTATAAATGCCCAGCGAAAAAAATCGAACACTGCCTGTTCTACTGAACTTAATTCGGACACTTTAAGTAAATTTTTTGAGGCTGCACCTCATGTGTCAGGGGCATGGATTCACAGGCTGGCGCACTGGGAAATACTTTCACTTTAAGGACTCTCACGGTGGAGGTTTTCTCTTTCAGGGAGGTGTCTTTCATGGAGGTTCGGGATGCAATATCCCAGCTTAGGGATAGCACCTCACGTGACTACTATGGTTTAACTTCCAGCATTTTGAAAAGGAATATAAATTGTCCAGTTGAACCACTCACTTTTTTATTGAATAGATGCATTAATTTGGGTATATATCCAGACTGCTTAAAGATTTCAAAAACTATTCCACTCTTTAAAAAGGGCGATATTGACGATGCTGGAAGGTATAGACCCATATATTTGGTTCCGGTGCTGTCCAAAGTGTTCGAGAGGTTGCTGGTTGGTCAAATTATGACTCATTTTGAGGAGCAACATCTTTTTGATGACAACCAGTTTGGTTTCAGGAGGGGACGCAGCACCACGGATGCGATTATTGAATTTGTTTCATATACCTTGGAAATGTTTGAACAGGGTTTGTACTCGGTGGCCCTGTTTCTTGACTTGACTAAGGCTTTCGATTGCGTTCCTCACGGGGGGCTTCTTGGCAAGCTAATGGCGTATGGTTTTTGTGATAGCAGTGTGAAATTAATTGAATCCTTCTTAAAAACTAGGTTCCAATGAGTTTTCTTCAAAAATGAGTGGTCTGAAAGTGTCCCAATATCGATTGGGGTACCGCAAGGGTCCATTATTGGACCTCTACTCTTTATTATTTTCATTAACGATTTCTCAGGCTACATGGACAAATTCTTTTCATTACTGTATGCAGATGATTCCACTCTTGCGGTATCCTCGTCGGGGCTGGCTTGTGCGGAGGCTCAGTGTGGGGAGGCCCTGTCGAAGGCATCGGGCTGGTTTGCTGAGAATGGCCTTTGCTTGAATAAGGGTAAGACTCAGAGGGTCTTTTTCAGTATGCGTGATATTGAATGCTCAAGTGTGAAGTTCTTGGGATTGTACCTGGATTCACGGCTCACGTGGGCTTCTCACGTAGACCATCTGTCTAGTATTCTTGCTAGAAATATATATGTTTTGCGTTGCCTCTCCCAATCTGTATCTGGGCACGTTCTCAGGGTGGCTTATTTCGCGCTATGCGAGTCTCACATGAGGTATGGCGTTGTGGTATGGGGAGGTTGTGGCGGGAGTGACAGGATTTTTGGACTTCAGCGGAGGGCTGTCAGGATATGTGTGGGGTTAAAATATCGAGAATCATGTGCTGATGCTTTTGCCAATCTGGGTTTTTTAACATTTTATGGTTTGTTTTTATTTTGTTTATATTTGAATCACTTAAGTATGCTCATAAAAATGTTACAGAGTCAAAATTGAGTTCACCCGTATGAAACCAGAGGCAGATTTGATATCAGACTGCCAGTTTACAGGTTATGTAGGTCACAGAGAGGTTCTGGATACCTGTCTTTTAAACTTTATAATAAGCCACCACTAGTGGTGAGAAATTACTCAACTAACAAATTCAACAATGTGATGAAAAAGTTCCTTATTAAATGTGTAGTCTATAGTGTAGATGACTATTTTAAATTAGATTTGTCAAATCTGTGATTTTGTACCTTTTATTGTTTTATTTTATCTGTGAATTTTTAAAGACCTGACCTGTGTGAATAGAATATGTATATCTGGCACCAATAAATCTACTTACTTACTTACTTACTTACTTACTAGGGTGTTTGTTTCTCGGTTTTCTCCATCTCCCAAAACTCTTTCTTATAGGTATATTTTCCTATAGCACAGAAAAATGCTGGGCCTGTAAATGGCGTTCATGCTCCATTTCTGGCAAGTGAATCGGCCTCTTCTTTCCTTTGATTTCCGAGTGACTGGAAACCCAGACTAAAAAGACCTTATTTTCTTGTTTTGTTGTATTGCCTATTCCACTGCGTTTCCTCTGGCATATCAAATTTGAATAGATGCATTGGAGCTCAGTGCTTTGATAGCAGCTTGACTATCAGAATGGATAGCTCCGATAGTTTCTTTCTAGGTTCATATCTACACAGCTTTTAATTGCCATTATTTCAGCCTGCAAGTCGCTCGAACAGGAGCCCAACGACTATAGCTCCTGTAGTGTTTTTTGAACCATCTGTGTACCTTTTTATGCTACTTTCTTTGGTGGTGGATAACTTTCAGCTATGCATATAAATCAGTAATCGCTTATCAGAGAAAAATATAAATCGAAGAAATTTTGAGTACCAAATAAAGGTTTCTTACTCAAATTTTGTTTTTTTTTGCTAGATGTTTTTTTTCGTACCACTATGACTGCTCTAGTATAAATGACATATAATATTCAGATATGTTGCATCGTTCTAACCATTCAATTACGATTTCAAAGTCACCCATGATGTTTTAGTCCAAGTTGGACACCTCTTGGCAAAGTTGCACATCCCTTGGAGCAGTTGAACTTTCTTGGGGTATGCTGTTTCGAAAGTTGCCGTCCTACACAACACTAAAGTTAGCATAACGACAGTTGAGAGCTGTGTTTCCTTTTGTCTTCCACATTTTATCTATGTCTCTTCAAACTAGCGCTATCTGTAGGCAACACTGAAAGAAAGTATTATAATAAATTGTATAACGTGAATAGCCCACTTTTATTCATAGTTCCTGTTACATATATTCTCGTCGCATTCATAAAGTTAGTCCCACCAAATGTTATACACCGAGAGCAAAGATGTTGCACATCAAAAATGATGTTAGCTGTACGCACTACTACCCTTGAGAACGGAGTGTCAATGATAAATCAATGACTCAATACTATAATCAGAAACTATATTTACTTCAAAAAAAATATCGATTTTCGCAATATCTACATGTGCTTGGTAGAGCATCAAGTTGATAAAACTCATTGGGTATCGTAACAGTGCGATAAGTCCAATAATAACGAAACTATAAATTCTCAGGCCACTCAGCATGCAGCGATCTGTCCATACGCTCAACAGTATCGGAATAAGATGGATAAACAACCGTTGTTCGCACTTATTCGCAATTTATTCAAATGAATGAAGAAATTCTGTTTTCAATTCTTGAATAAAAATAGTGAGTTACATTGTATAGTAGTCAGACCGCTACATTCTGTTTTGTAGGAGGCAAGGCGATATGAATCATTCGGTGCAAGTGTCCAATGCGTATCTCACCTCAGAGTATCTTGAGAAAGATTAATTTGATTTATGATATTTTATGTATAATTGATCAATTTTGATATCAAATTTCCCCTATAATTGTTGAAATTTTATGACAAGCGTTTCGAAGTACTACGTCTTCGTCAGATA
>JARQZK010004336.1:0-35000 GCA_030704885.1 Cynegetis impunctata
CCGAGGGGTTTTATCATTCCTAGTGCTACGCAGTAGGGTGTTCTTCATTTTTTAGTAGAATATTCACGTATTCTCAGAACCTCATGAATGATCTACAACCATCGTTCATCGTACTAAAAACACTTTCTAATTTCTGAAACTAGCTCTGCTCGAAATTAATGAAATCAATATTCTAGTACGTCCTCAAATTGTCCTTCATGCGGACTCATTGTGTTCTTGGTACTTTATTCACTTGTTTTCTTTCAGTGAGTTCTTCACTTGCTGATTAAGAATGAGATTTGGTTAGGTAAGTTTTATATTTGATGCAGATTAGTTCAATTTTTGTGAAGAGGTTAGATGGTCCATTGTTGATGAAATTCAACTTGATCTTCTTTCTAAATAGTTGATGGAATTCGTCGTTACTACGTGATAATTTAACATGATGAACAAAACTAAATTTGAATTTACTACGTTTATTATCACAAAATATTTTGAAAAATATAACACTGCGATTGCAATTTCGGTCACTAGACCATCATCGGGCAGATTGAAGTTAGAAAATGAATAGGTACATAATTATAGATTTGCCGCTTACGGGTGGGAAAGAATTATTGCAGGTACGCTAAATAGACAAGAGGAACATAATTTTCATGAAGGGGCTAATCGAGTGAATTTCCCTAATTGGTACAATACAATGTTCTTTAGAAAAATTGTTATTGTTTGAATACACCAAATATAGGCAGAAGATATCAAGTCAATCTGGTTCGTTCAACAAGATATCTTTTGCATTATAATAGATTGAGTTTAAAAATTTCTAATTGATTCTAAGTAAGTAAGTTTGGTTCGTCTTTCGGTAATTTGTGCATGATTTGAAAATGGATCTATTTGTGGAAATGGGTGTGGTTTCACGGCAATGATTGAAAACGTATGAATCCGTTTTATTTTTCAAAAAAGATTGTTGGTGTTCTTTTAAATCTTGTCTGAACGATAGACAGTCTGACCTATGTACACTCCTTTACATACAGAACAAATCAACTTAGTAACTTCTGAACTTTCAAAATTTTGATATTGATATTTTGGCATGAATATAAGTTGATTTGTTTCTTGTATGTAAAGGAGTGTATATAGGTATAGACTGGTCGATCGTTCAAGAACAAAATTTAAAGAAACACCAACAATCTTTTTTGAAAAATAAAACTGATTCAAGCGTTTTCAATAATTGCTGCCGTGAAAACCACCAACCCATTTCCACAATAGAATAAATTTTCCAAATCATGCACAAATTACCACACAGAAACTCAACTTACTTACTTAGAATCATTAGAAACTTTATAAGCTCAATCATCAGCATAAAGATATGCTTGCTGAACGACCATATTGACTTGAATATCTCTTCTCTCTATTTTGGCTTTATTCAAACAATAACGATTTTTTTTTAAAGAACATTGTATTGTTACCAATTGGGAAATCCACTCGATTAGCTCCCTTCTTGAAACTGTGTTCCTCTTGTCTATTTAGGTTACGTGCAATATTATGTACCTATTCAGTTCTTATACTCAATCTGCCAAATGATGGTCTAGTGACCGAAATTGCAATCACGTGTTATATTTTTCTCAAAAATATTTTGTGATAATAAACGTAGTAAATTCAAATTTAGTTTTGTTTCATGATCTTCTTTCAGAAAATAGTTCAAGCGTGTAACACATACGATCTTGGTCAATAGTACTTAGAATTTTCCACTTATTCGCATTACCTCATGAATAATCTATAACGAATCGGTCGATCATACTAAAAACACTTTCTAGTTTCTAAAGTAAGTTCTGCTCAAAATTAATGAACTCAATACATTCTAACACGTACTTAATTCGTCCTCCATACATACTCGACTCTTCCTTCATGCGAGCTCAGTTTGTTTCTTCAAGTACCTTGTTCTCTTTCAGGTAGTGTTTCATGTGCTGAATAGACAATAATTAACAAGGTTATTAATCGATTCGCATTCGCAAACACAATCAACTGATGTAATAGAAACTTTGTTTTCCACCTATTGTTTGTTATTTCGAATCAAGTGGCTAAACAACCATTAAGCTCTTTAAGTATGACGAAACATATTACCTATTAGACAAGAAAAATATTGGTGTATAGATAATTATTCACGGAGATGAAATATATTTGTGAAGTTGAATCTTCACTTAACATGCATTGCGGAATAAATCGATGATATTCCAAACAAGTGCGTTCTTAACCCCCCAGTGGGAGTAATAAAAGATATTGTTAATTCAAACTTGCGTTACCATGATTTATTGAGCTTCTTGTTGACCGACCTACTTAATTACTAGGAGTTTGCCTTCAATGAAGTGTTATAATTTTTTCTTGCAATAATTGCTTTTTGTTTTTTGTTATTGAAGAAATGATTGTTTAATTCAGAATGGAGAGACTGTATCTTATTATCAAAGTCGTGATTTAATATGAACATTCAGTCGAGAATAATGTACTTAAGTCATAGTTTTTTCGCAAAAAAAGAATTCTAGAATTCAAGTCATTTCTAAATTATCATGAATATGAGATATTGACTTTTAATATGACTAAATAAAATTTCATATTTTTAGTAATAATTCAGCCTATCTTCTTTTTGGACCAAGCTAGTTAGTCGAGTACTTAGGTACGCTGGCTAGTATTTGGTCTTGGGTTCGAACCCCGGGGCCGGCTGGTCCCTGCGCATGAGTTTGCTTTTTTAGAGGTTTCCTCATGGTAAATGTACGTTACTGCTTGCATACTTAACAAGGCGAATGCTGGGCCAGTATTAATCCTCTGAACCCTTCCCACACTTCCTATGTTTCCATAAATATCCCGTCTCGCCTATCCTTAATGCACTTGTGCATACAAGTGTATACTCTGATCTAGCTGAAGGAGTTGATGCCAAAACTTCAAGCTGTCCGTCTCCCAGACACATACTTCAAGGAGGAATGGAACACGTGTGTTTTCCTTTATTCCTTTAGCAAACCTCTAATTTTTGCGTATATTGGTGTATATATATATTATATAATTATATATATATATATATATATATATATATATATATATATATATATATATATATGTATATATATATATATATATATATATATATATATATATAGACCTGCACACGAAACAAGCTGTTCAACTGTGTTTCTGAATATTTTGGTGCTAATGGGAGAGCGTAGCCAAGGTAGAGCTGAACAACATTGAAAATGGAAAAATAAAAACAAGACAATTCCTTCATTGTAGGAGCCTATCGCAAACATTTATAGCTTCTGATGATAAATAACACTCCAAACTTTAGCAGAAGGAACATCACAATCATCCATGGAGGCCAACTCATGGTCATCTTACATCTTTATCGAAATATTAAATATTTGATTGAAAATCCTCTTCTTAAATGCAATAAGCCTAGAATGAGAAGTAATATCAAGAGATGACTCAGTTTTAAGGTCAATAAGCTATAGTAGTATAAAGAACCAACTGTTATATATTGCATCGTACTTGGTCCTGATCACAGAATAGCGTGGCTGTAGAACATAACTTGTCAAATGGAGAGCAAAACAAACGAAAATTATTTCACTGCAGGAGAGTATCACATATTTGCAAGCTCCTGCTTATGTCCACTCCCCTCTCTTTATACTTTTAGTATAATATATATATATATATATATATATATATATATATATATATACTATATATATATATATATTAATATATGATTTTGAGGGATATGTTAGAATTTATACAGTAGCAGGAAAGATTCGGTAATATTATTAAATATTCAACTTACAGACAAATTGAGGTTCAAGCTATATTTTGATTTATCAATCATGTATCATGAAAATCGTTCGCAGTGAGTTCTACTTTCACTGTTTGAAGATGATTGTCTATCATGCCAACTGAACGTGTTTTGTTAGGTTATGGTGGTTTCTTCTTCTTTATGATCAGACCACCTAAACATGAAGAAGAAGAACAACAATAACCCAAACAAAACAGGTTCATATAGTTGGGATGACGGTCAGTCAATGCATCTGAAAACAGTGAAAGTATATAACTTTTTTTGCGAAGATTTTCATGGTAACACGATTGCTAACATTGATATAACCAACCTGCGCTTCGTTTAAGTCAAATATTTAATAATATACCGAATCATATCTACTAATTGTAGAGAACTCAGAAGCCCTGAAAGCTATGCACAACAAGCAAAGAGTATTTGCTCATTAAACTCCCAAATATACTCAGTCCCAACAATTTCCCCTTGAAACTAAACATTTTATATAATATAAATATATATAAATAAGAGTCAATATATAAGTCATATATATATATATATATATATATATATATGTAATATATATATATTATATATATATATATATATATATATATATATATATATATATAATATATATATAACAAACCATCGCAACATAGCTCCAGTCTTTGAACAACAAAATGGCTGACACAACACAATAAAATTCCAATGTTTCTTTGCCAATCATCCAACCTGCTATCAATATTGCGAGTTTTGCCAATTGCAGGATTAAATTTCTCTTATCGTTCAGAGAAAGTCGGTGAACGGCGGTCTAAACCTCACCTTTTCATTGGGAACTGAATCGAAATTCAATTTTATGTGAATCAATTTTTTCCGGGAGTTGAGCGCCGGTCTTATTTAACATGAAGTCGACGCAAAGGAAAAACATCATTAAAGAAATGAATCGAAATCGATGTGACTTCGACAAGTCGAGCAAAATAAGAAACATGAGCGGCGACTTACTTTCGCTAAAGAGTATCGTTTCAACGACATTAAAATGAATTCAAAGTTTTTTACGAATTGAAAATTCAGCATGATGAGTTGTTCTAATACATGAGATCCAGGCACGTATCCAGGGGAGGGGCCCGGGCCCCCCAGAATTTTCTATTCTTTGAAGTTTGATTTTTTAGTCGACGGAAAGCACGTTTGGTGTCAATCGAACGTATCCTTATATTTTTAAATTATGAAAAGCCTGCCTGCCATGTTCAGTAACACGACTTTTTACATCTCACATGTGGCAGCATTGAACAATATAGTTCAATTGTACGAATCGATTCTGATCAAGATCTAGGGATTTTTAGCTTCTTATGTTGGACTCTAATTATCGAACAAAAACAAATGAATCACTGCACGTGAGAGTGTTATGGGTTTGTGTTCAATCCAAGCAACTTTTTCTATCATAAACCTTCGAGATTTCAAAAAGACAACTTATTTCACCAAATATGAAACGTCGCCAAGGTCAAACAACGATTACATCGTTTTTCAAGAAGCCGAAATCAGATAATTCAGACGATGCAGAAAATGTTAATAGTTAGTATATAAAGTGACGTTTTGAATGCGAATTCCAAGGTTATGTTGGAGCAGTTTTGAACAGTTTTTATGAAAAACCCATAATTATTTTATTTGTATGCTCATTACATGATTTGCTTCTTGGGCCCCCCCGAAACGAATTTCTGGATACGGGCCTGATGAGATCCATCTGAAGTAAATTTTATATTGTATTATAGTTGGTGAATATATGGGTATATATATATATATATATATAAACTTCAGTAATCCGGTCACATATCGTTCCGGCCAATGCCGGATTATCGAGGTATCCGGACTACTGGGACTGTTTATTTTTTGATTAAAAATTGCAAAATTGCATACAAAAATACCTTTATTTCGTAAAAGTGCTTATATAAAAAAAAAGTGAAAACTTAAATCATTCCAATTTTAAAAACTATAAAACTACAGTATATGTACCTATGTAGGTATAACTTAAACTGTGTAAGTTACTGCATTTTTTTTTTGGAAAAAGGTGTCTAACTTGCTTTGAATGCTCCTGTTATTGGCTAGTTCAAATGCTTTTTCTTTTAGTCTTTTGAGTAGCAGTATGTCTTGCATTGGAAAATCATTTTCCTCTGCCCATTGAATGTATAATGATAATGACCTCGCAGCGTCCTTGATATGCTTTTGACACAAAGTTTCTTATTTTGTCCTTAGTTTTCTTTATGTCAAAAATCTTGGATCTAGGCACGCCAAAATTTGCTGCCGTTTGACGGATAATTCCGGATTTATGTAGACTGTCTAATATTTCACATTAGTTGTTTTGTGGGGCCTTTTATTTGGAGCCATCCTCAACAGAAAAGATAACTATGTTCTCACGTACGACTCAGAATAAAATGAATGCAAAAATGCCCACAATCTTTAAATCACGTCAAACTTGTTGAGACAGAAAAAATTATTACTATGGTTCAATGGTTTTCTTGCATAACGTTTTAACGTCCGGTTTAGAGAGGTAAAATTTCGAAAATGTCCGGTTCACAGAGCAATCCGGATTACTGGAGTGTCCGTTTTAGCCAGTGTCCGAACTACTGAAGTTGTACTGTATATATATATATATATATATATATATATATATATATATATATATATAGGATTGGGAGAAAGTCCGGCAACAAGGTATTTTTTTGAAGACGATTAAACGTATAACCAGAGATGGATTGTTGAAGAGGTGTGATTGAGTGGCCGGCAAGATCTCACGACTGACTCAATATCTATAACAGATATAACTGATTCAAACACTCTCAAATGTCTTGAGATACAAACAATTTCTCCATAAATAATAAACAATTTCATTCAAAGCTTCAAATACAGATTGTATTATTGTTGAGATACAGGTAGCAACAATTTTAAGTTCCTGTTATAAGGAAACTATTAATATTTTTGTGAGTTAGTATGAATTAAAAAATTACATATCTTGTCTTTGAAAATGGTTTCGCTACGGTGCTATTTAAAATATTCAAGATGGCGGCGGTACACTGAATGCTGACGTCACTCAAGTTTGACGGGACCTCTGAAAAACGAAAAATACAATCCTGTGCATAATACTAAAATTTCATAGTTATAAGTTTAATCCTTTCAAAGAAAATACCAGACTTTCTCGCTACCTGGTATATGCATATCTTATTATTTATTGATATTTTATTGTTTTCTTCTTCGATTTATTAATTTATTCATTTATTATTCAATTATTCATTCATTTATCTTTTCGTTCATTATTTCATTCATTTGTTTATTATTTAATTCATTTATTTATGATTTCAAGTTAACTTTTCAAAAATCTATTTGCTATCGAATTATGGTCATTCATTGTTACAAAATTGTAGGTACTGAGTAACTTTCCAACTTTATAATTCAAGGAGATATCTCTCACATATTGTTTTATTTGACCAAAATTTCACACGTGTAAATTTAAAAAATAAAAAAAAATTATAAATTGATTGTTTTGCTGTTGATAACAATAAATCTCATTGAAATTATATTCACAGTGGTATTGAAAAAATGTATACGTACTTTTAAATCTATCATTATATATATATATTAGATTTCATAACTGTGCCTTTCCTATAAATTTAAGTTTCTTTTCTGATAAATAATTTTGTTAAATTTATTTTACTCATTTGGTCTCCACATGCATTTTTGTATTTCATCAATCTGCTTACTTTCGAGACGCCACTGTCTTCCCTTAGTTGTCACTCAGATGATGAAATAGCTTTCCTTAGGCTAGCATCGATTTTCCGACTACATGATGCAATCTTATATTTTTTTTTTACAGCGCTAAGCGTTTGACTCGGGACTCGCTCTCGTTTACATTGAAATTTTCTGTTGACAATTTATTTTCACGCAATCAAATCTTTATTTATTCAGACCCACACTACTGTTGAATTTTTCATGGATAGGTTGAAATCTGCGGTTATGTATAGACGGAAAACTGAAAGCGACTGATAGGAGAGTATTTCCATCGCAGTGAAACGTGAAATATAGAAAAGACACACTAATTTGTAATATTACATTTTTCCACACAGAGGCAAAATTATGCTACTTGAAGAAGTACCCTAAGCAAAATAGGTATTTACTTTATCCTCAGCTATATATATATATATATATATATATATATATATATATATATATATATATATATATATATATATTTTTTTTTTTTTTGAAAACTCTTTATTGATATCATTACAATAATCCTAAATCCTAACTTTACATCTCTAAACAGTATACAATACTGGCCCCGAGATTATAATAATATATTTAAATTTAAATACCAACAAAAATAAACTGGCTACAAGCCTGTTAAGATATTCTCACACAAATACAAGTTTGACAGTAATTATATCAAAACATGTACATCAAGACAGTTTACAGCAAGACAGGTACATTGTATTAAATTAAGTTTTTTTCATGTATAATTTTAGATTCCTTAGAAAATGTTTAAAATTCCGAATTGTTTTCAAATCATCTGGCAAATCATTAAAATATCTTATTGCACAATGCACAGGACTGAACAAACTAATATAGGTTCTATTAGATTCTAAATACAGATAATTTCGTGTTCTCGTACTATAAGTACGTATTTCATTTGTACATGTTAAATTTGTATTCGTTTTTTGATTACCATACAAGAATTTGTGTATTACATTGTTCTAATTTTAATATTGCCTATATATATATATATATATATATATATATATATATATATATATATATATATATATATATATATATATATATATATATACCCACATTTTTAATAAAATCAGTTTCCTCCATGAAAAGTGACAGCTGTCAAATCGACAATGACCGAATTATGCTTCAATTAAACGTTTAATAATCAGTATTATACTTTGTCCATTATTCTTTCAGAAGAAAACCTGTTATTTAATTTCATAAATACTTTCTATAAAAAGTTTCAATTCTATATTAACATGATTTTCTTGTATTTGGTTTCATGCTCCATAGTTACATTTTTCAACTCTGTTATAAAATTCATTGAATTAGATAGATCAAAGTACTACCAGGTGTTATTAATTCCACAGGAAAATTTATGTTTGGCTTATGTAGGAATTTTATTGGATTTAGTGTACCAATATATATATATATATATATATATATATATATATATATATATATATATATATATATATATATATATATATATATATATATATATACATATATATATATATATATATATATATATATGTAAAGAAAATATAGTTTCTTTATTTCAAATATAGTGCGCTCTGCATGTAGCTATATATCCATATAAATTTGTATGAGATCGCTAAATTTCAACTGCAATTGACACATCATTGCCAAACTTGACATATCTATTAATATTAAGTAGATTAATAACTCTGAATAAGGAAGTGATATTAATAGACTCAAATTTTCGTTTCTTTGTTTACAGGTAAGATTGTATAGTGTAAATAGTCGTTGTAATTAGTGAATAAAATTTAACCTTTGTTTACAGAGAAATAAATTTCGGTTTATTATAATATCATCTATCCATGATAATTGTCTTATATATATATATATATATATATATATATATATATATATATATATATATATATATATATGTATTGATATATATATATATATATATATATATATATATATATATATATATATATATATATATATATATATACATATATATATATATATATATATATATATATAAATACTCTCTCGCGTGACTGCTTTCCTTCAATACACTGCAATAGTATGTTTTCTCGTGGAAAATACGACAAAGTAACTTATTTCATCAAATACATCCGATTAGGTACATTAAAATACGAACTCATAAGAGAATGTATTTTTGGTGAATCAGAAATTTTATTGGCTTTAGTGTACAAAGAACGGAAGTACGTTGTGAGCTTTTTACGATTTGTATAGACTGAAGGCAATTAACTTTCATCTGGGGGTATTTAATCGTTCACTTATTGCTCGGTAGATCCACAGATCCAGTGTTTCTTTTTGAAGATCCAATTTCCTGCTGAAATACTTTTTCCGTAATCAATTTGAGCCCAATTTATTTGGACGTATTCCATTGGACAAGGATAAAAGTGAAACCGTTTCGCCCGTGAAAACAATAGAATTTAACGAATCAAAATAATCCTCTTGAATTATTCCATCCACGATTTGCTAAAGATGTTCCATTATTAAATACTAGCGGCACGTTCGAGGATGTTGTGGGTCCTTCATCGAATAAATTGGGAAAACTTCTTTCCATTTTCACTTCTCTCGTGTTTTCGTTTCAATTTTTTTTTATACAGGGTGTCCAGAAACTATCCTGCCAAACGGAAACTGCAGATACTAGATGTGATTTTATGTCCACCTAACCTTATGTAACTTAATCTAAAAGTTCCTCCTAGAAAACTAGGCTCTTGAAGATGACACTGGTAAGTCAGTTTTTGAAAATATCTTTGAAAAAAACGCTACCTAAATACTTTTTTTTTCATCTCAAGAGGCCTACACCCGTCCGAACAGCCAATGGGCTTGAAACTGTTACCCAACAGTTAATCAAATTTGGAAGCTCTAAATTTCATTGGACAATACACAACATCCAAGAGCAAGGTAGGACTCGAACCCACAATTCTCGGTTTACACCCTACCTCTGGGCTACCAAGGCTTCTTCTTCAAACTTGGTACATTGTATAACCCTGCAGTGATTAATTATTTTTTTGGTTAAGTTTTCTGTGTATCAGTTTTTCGACAAAGATACAGAAAATTCATTCTTCCCTAAAACGGTGCATAATGGCGAATTTCATATTATTTTTTACGTTTTTGTATATTTATTCCAAAAAGGCTTATCAAACCTATGACAGAGTTTGTTCTTCTCTCAACGTCATTATAACAATTAACTCTTTTAATCGTAAAAGTGAGGATTTCGTACGAAAATAACGAGAAATATTATATGTTAGAAAGCTTCATTCAAAGTTATAACAATTTTAATATTGCATAGGAGGTATATTTCAATTGCTATCCAGAAAAAAGACTACCTATCTAATGAAGTTATTTTCAAGAGGTCAAAAATTATCATTTATAATCTTCAATGTTGTGAATTTTTCTTTATTAGGTTGCATTCTTTGACAAACCCTGTCATAGATGACATCCGCCTACTGGGGATAAAGGTGGAAAACGCAAAAATTAATATGGTAAAATATAATTTTCGCTATTAAAGACATCAAAAGCGACCCGACATATATTATATATATATATATATATATATATATATATATATATATATATATATATATATATATATATATATATATATATATATATACCTATACATGGGTAGAAAGGGGAAAGTATCCGTTCTAACCAAACCACAGGCAACCATGATTCCCAGTTGAAATAATACAACTCTAGGCCATATCTCGAAATTGACCTTTTTTCATATTTTTTCGACGCCACTGGATTGAAGAAAAAAATGTGCCTCAAGAATGTTATAGTTGTTATCTCGTTACTTTGAAAATAACCAAGATATTCACATCTATCTAAATGTCGAAAAATCGAAATTTCTTTTACAACTCGAAAACAAAAAAGACGTTAGCAAATTTTTTTTGCCCCAGTGAATTTGTCTCGAAAAAAGACATGGAAAACGCCACTTTTTTTTGTATATCCTATAGTAACCGAGTTACCCTATACAAACATAAAAATTTGCCCATCCTGTACATGCACCCAATCTAGGGTTTCGATGATACATCTCTCAGCTACCTCATAATTAACATTTTTATGAGAGGGGCTGCATTTATAATATTTATTCACTGAAAACAATATTATCCTAAATCATTTAAAAACCTTATCAGTAAGTGCATTTAGACATCATTATACACAACAGCTTGTAATGGTATAAAGGGAAAATGTGAATGACTTCATATTCTACCTACTTTATGACCTTCCTTTTTTGTGAACGTCTTTTGTGCACTATTGCGAGCATGGTCGGACTAATATAAATGTATTTGTTTATCTGTATTAGAAAGAATAAACTAGAATGTTTTTAAAATTGCTTTTTAACTTCCTTTTTACCTAGATATAGTATATTACTAGAATTAAGGATTAAATTTTATAATTATGGCAAATGAAACGATTATATATATATATATATATATATATATATATATATATATATAAATATAAATATATATATATATATATATATATATATATATATATATATAGGTATATATACGGGTGGGCCATCCATAACTTTCCACCCCGAATTTTGAGATTTGGGATGGAATAACGAAAAAACGCTTGGACAGGTCAAATTTTGTTGAAAGGGGGACAAATAAGGGTCTTAAAATGAGTTTGATATCACTACGCCTCTAGCCGCAACCCCTAGCAGCTCTCATTTTTGAATAGGGAAAAGGGGTCGAGCAGCACCTTGTTGGAAAGGCAATTCAATTTCCTGCATGAGAAAATTTTACAATTTCTCGATCACTACGCGTATGCCAAACACATGATGAAAATGTTGAAACCGAGACAATAACTGAAAACGTGAAAACAATAATATTTACAAAGTAAATCGTGCGCTTTCGTTTAAATTGAAATAATTGCTGTTAGGGTAGCGGCTAGAGGGGTAGTGATATAGAATTCATTTTTTGACCCTTCCGAGCGTTTTTTCCATCTCAAAGGTCCAAATTCGGCGTGTGAAAGTTATTGATGCAATACTGAGTCACTCTGTATAATAATAAAGCGATAAATAAAAATACACTCATGCAGGAAATTGAATTGCCTTTCCAACAAGGTGCTGCTCGACCCCTTTTCCCTATTCAAAAACGAGAACTGTTAGGGGTTGCGGCTAGAGGGGTAGTGATATCAAACTCATTTTACCACCCTTATTTGTCTCCCTTTCAACAAAACTTGACCTGTCTGAGCGTTTTTTCGTTATTCCATCCCAAAGCTCAAAATTCGGGGTGGTTGATGCAATACTGAGTCACTCTGTATAATAATAAAGCAATGAAAAAACATACAGTCATGCAGGAAATTGAATTGCCTTTCCAACAAGGTGCTGCTCGACCCCTTTTCCATCTTCAAAAATGAGAGCTGTTAGGGGTTGCGGCTAGAGGGGTAGTGATATCAAACTCATTTGAACACCCTTATTTGTCCCCCTTCCAACAAAATTTGACCTGCCTGAGCGTTTTTTCGTTATTCCATCCCAAAGCTCAAAATTCAGGGTGGAAAGTTATGGATGGCCCACCCTGTTTATATATATATATATATATATATATAAAATCTCTTGATAATTATTAGCAATAACAGGCTTGTTGAATCTTAAAAAACTCGATTTTATTAAAAAGTTGACGTTTCGCCACGACATTCGTGGCTTTATCAAAACTTTTGAAAAAATTGAAATTTCTTTGACATTTATTGATTTGAAAATTTTGAATAGAAACATACTACTATGTTTCACTAAAATTTTTTCGGCTGTGGCCGTTCTTTGTTATTTATTACGTGCTATTCAGTCCAATATTAACATTCAAATTTGTTATTATTAGATGGTAAGGGAAACCACAGAAACCTTTACCCACGTAATGTTCGAAATAGGTTCAAATTATTTTGATTTTGAAGAGTCAAAGAATAATAATAATAGGGTAATATTTATCTTTTTTTCAAAAATTTCTCATTGCGGCTGTGGCCGTCTTCAGTTATTAATTACGTGCTATTTAGTCCAATATCAACGGACAGGTCTGGTGATATTAGATGGGAAGGAAACCACAGAAACCTTCACCCACGTAATGTACAAAATAGGTTTAAAATATTTGATTGTTGTCTTTGAAAAGACATTACTTGTGATTTTGGAGATCACATGTTCTAAACTATACTTTCTTTCTAGAAAAATTGAAAATTCTAGATGTTTAGATTTTGTCTAAGAAGATGAGTTGTTGTGGATAGAGATTGTTGAATTATTTTGTTTTGATTTATATTGTTTCTTAGAAAAATTAAAGAATTAAATCTGCGTATATTGAACTCAAATGTTTGATATCTGTTCTATCATTTACGACTTCATTTAAATTTTTTTGAATATGTAACATTTCTAAAATTTCTCTGCGTTTTTGATCTTTTTCTATTTCTAAAATTTTTGTGCTATTAAAGTTGAAAGTATGATTCTCATTGTTTTTATGTTTTATTAGTGCTGTGGTTTGTGTTCTGGTATATTTGTGTGCTTTAAATCTTTCTTCTAAATTTTGAAAAGTTTGTCCTATATATGATTTATTACAATTATTACAGGGTATACTATAAACCACATGAGATTTTTGCAGAAGAGGTGTTTTACTTTTTAATTTAGAATATATTTGTTTAATTTAATTTTGTGCGCTGTGCACAGCCCATGGGCTACTTTAATATCGTGTGGATTTAAAATTTGTGAAATTTTATTACTTAAATGAGGAATATATGGAAGAGGAATATATTTTTTGTTAATATTTTCTTTTTTTGATGTTTCTAATGTGTTGTACAGTTTATGAATTATATTTATAGTGATTTTCTGTATAAGTTTTATTGGGTAATCGTTTTTTATTAGTAGTTTATGGACATCTTGTAATGTTTCATGTCTGTGTGTAGGTGAAGTAAGTTTAAGTGCTTTGTCTATATATCCGATAAT
The DNA here is from genome assembly GCA_030704885.1 of Cynegetis impunctata. NCBI lineage: Eukaryota > Metazoa > Arthropoda > Insecta > Coleoptera > Coccinellidae > Cynegetis > Cynegetis impunctata. The sequence goes on from JARQZK010004336.1 coordinate 14,490, forward strand.
TAAACTCTTTTTTTGTGACAAATGATGAGTACTGTTGTAGTTTAATGTTCTTTGAGAAAAAATTTCTTTTCTATGCCATTTTGTGATAATTTCATTGTTTTTGTGTATGAGAGTAATATCAAGAAAATTTAATGTATTGTTCGTTTCTTTTTCTAGAGTAAATTGTAATTTTCTATTAAAGTCGTTGAATTTTTTGAGAATATCATCAATAAAATCTTCTGATGTTATAATAAGGCAATCATCAACATACATTTTGAAAGTTATAATTCGTTCATTCGAATTATTTAATACATTTTCTTCTAAATATTCTAAAACTAATTGAGCTATAACACTGGAAATAGGACTTCCCATTGCTACACCATCAATTTGTTGGTAGAAGTTATTTTCATATTGAAAATAGTTTGTACCAAGAGCAAATTGAATTGCTTCTATAAAATCGGTTTTAGGAATATTTGTATAATTTTTGATAATATTCCATTTGTCATTAATTATTATTGGGACCAAAGAATTTGGAATATTGGTATAAAGAGAAACAACATCTAATGAGAAAAATTTGTAATTGTTAGGTATTTTCAAAGTTTTAAGATGGTCTACTAGATCGAGAGAATTTTTGATATAATATGGATTTTGATTTACTATATTTTTCAATATTGAAGAGAGAAATTTAGAAAGATTATATAATTATATTAAAAAATTTTTGTGAAACATAGTAGTATGTTTCTATTCAAAATTTTCAAATCAATAAATGTCAAAGAAATTTCAATTTTTTCAAAAGTTTTGATAAAGCCACGAATGTCATGGCGAAACGTCAACTTTTTAATAAAATCGAGTTTTTTAAGATTCAACAAGCCTGTTATTGCTAATAATTATCAAGAGATTAGAAATAGTTCACAGGCAACAATAATTCGAATAAAATAATTATATATATATATATATATATATATATATATATATATAGGTATATATATATATATATATATATATATATATATATATATATATATATATATATATATATATATATATATATATATATATATATATATATATATAAATATATATATATATATATATATATATAAATATATATATATATATATATATATATCTATATTTATATAGGCATACAAAAACCCTTTCAGAAAGAATGTCAACATTCCGTTCAATTTTCAACACTGCCTTTCGAAGTGGAAGCTTTCCTTTATGTCACCTAAAAGAAACACTTAAAATGTCCTGACAGAGAAATACAGTAAGCGATAGCCTTTGTAACATCACAATATAACAATTATTCAAATCAATTGCAGACTAAATGAACACTTCCATGCCTTTAAGACCTGTCAGTTCCAGAATTTCCTCAAATCTACGCCTGCAGGAGGCGTAGATTTCAGGAATAAAGAAATTGGATCTGCGCTTGTGCCGAGGACAGAAAGTGAAATGTTTCTTTGTCTCGATTGATCCTAATGTAAAGAAAATATAAGGTTGAAATTTCTCCGAAGTGTGAACTATTGAAACCGTTGTTACAGGATACGCGAGAAGAATTATTTGGCAGGGCTGAACTCAGTTTAAGGTTCACGGAGTCACTCTATCAAGATGTAATTCAATCCATTTAGGTACCTACACGGAAATGGTTTTCATTTTTGTGTAAAAGCTTCGAAATATTTGGTAATGGAGAATCATATTTTAGTTCAACGATTTTTCGAAGTCGTATTTTCAATACCCTATTTCACTATATCAAAGTTCACAGTGATATGCTGGAGGGAACCAAGAATAAGTATATATAAATATATATATATATATATATATATATATATATATATATATATATATATATATATATATATATATATATATATATATATATATATATATATATATATATGTATATATATATATATATATATATATATATATATACAATAGAGATTTGGTTTGATTTTTGGTTGTTCCAGGTTCGTAAAAATACTTCAAATTACTATATTAATTCGTTTAATAGACGTTTCAGGAGTAGTACTCCCTTCCTCAGTATCTAAAATATAAATATAAAAATCTTAATAGACAACATTGACTACACAAATATTACACGTTTAACAGCTTACCTCAGTATAGACAATGAAATAAACATAAAAATAAAAACATCTAGAGTATAAAACAATATCGTCAAACAATTATTATAATATATATTTAGAAAATGATTTTCTTTATTTGTCTGGCGTGTCAATGTCAAACTTGGTGATGTATTAGTTCTTTTCTTATTCTTTTCAGTTTGACTTGTTTTTAAGAAATGGTAGGTAGAAATGACTAAGTTGTTTGATGTCCTGTCTGTCGTTTACTGTGTTCTCTAAATTTGTCTGTATATGGAACATTTCGTGTATTTCTCTATGTTTCTTGTTCCTTTGTGTTGTTAGTATTTTCGTTTCTTCGTAGTTAAAATCGTGATTTTCTGTTAATTTGTGTTTGTTCAGTGCCGTAGTTGCTGCTTTTGTGTATTTGTGGGCATTTATCCGGTCATTCAATCTTTGTGATAATTTAAATGTTAAACAAGTGAAGCAGTTGCATGACCATAATGTCCGAGGTGCAAATGACTTTAGAACAAATTATTCACGAACTTTGAAAACGCAAAGATCTCCATTGTATAGTAGTGTAAAGACTTATAACACCATACCAAAAACAGTAGTATAAATGAAGACGATAAAACAATTTATTCAAAATTTGAAATTAAATTTGCAATGTAAATGAGTAATTGAGCTAAAAACTGTTAAATAATTTATTACCACAATTTGTATTTGATATAATAGTATGATTGTCAATTGAGGCTCTGGAACCAGTAATTGTTCACTGTTTAAGAGTCAGTTATAAATAAATAAATTATATTATATATATATATATATATATATATATATATATATATATATAATCTTTTGATAATTATTAGCAATAACAGGCTGGTTGAATCTTAAAAAACTCGATTTAATTAATGAGTTGACGTTTCACTACGACATTCATAGTTATTCAAGACGTTTGAAAAAATTGAAAATTCTTTGACATTTATTGACTTGAAAAAATTGAATAGATAAGATTGATCTGTCTTGTTAAAACTTCTTTCGGATGTGGCTGTTGTTTGTTATTTATTACGGGCTATTCAGTCTAATATTAATATTCAAAATTGTTATCATTAGAAGGCAAGGGAAACTACAGAAACCCTTACCTATGTAATGTTCGAAAATAATAATAATAGGGTACTATTTATTTAACAGAAAAGAAATTAGTCACGGGAAAATATTAAAAAAGTAGAGCAGAATTATCGGTATAGAACGCTTATATGGAAGCAGCCGTTGACACGTGTTTCGAACTCTTTGGTCCTCATCAGAACGGCGAGTATTGGATTGAAAATTTGGAGATGAAAATAGTTTAATAAATAAAATAAAATCCTCTGTTATGGAAGAAAATCACTTATTTGTGGTTAAACTGCTATTGATTAGGTATATATATATATATATATATATATATATATATATATATATATATATATATATGGGGTGGTTCTTGAGGCAGAACAAAAATGTCAACATTTTAAACGTAGATTGAGTTTATGTTCCTTAATCCTTAGTCAAATTTTTTCGTGGTATTTAAGGATTTACTCAGCTCAACAGCACCAACAAATTGAAAAAGGAGGATTTAGAGACGTTTTAACTGCTCAATCTTTTTTATATCTCAAAATCTCTCAACATTTTACTTTGATATTATGAATTAATATCAGCTTGTACGAATTCCACTGAGTATAAGAAAACTGCTATTGATTAGGTATATATTTATACAATGCACTTAATATATACATATTCACGTAACTGCCAAAAAATTACTGAGTTCGGTGAAATATTTTCAAAATATTCATTCTAGCTTTTTTCTGCAAATGCATATCACGATGGCATAACTCATAAGATTTCAATAAGCTTTGGAAAAACCATTTTTTTTCAGTAAATTGCTCTATCAATACAATCTCAAGTGGTTTCTATAGCAGATGTGGCTTATTTTTCAACATAAACCAACTATTGTATATTCTAAGATAAATATTACATACGGTACGAAATTCCTCAATACATACCGACTTTTTGTTCGATTTCAGTTGGTAATTTTAATATATATATATATATATATATATATATATATATATATATATATATATATATATATATGTATATATATATAAATGTATATGCATGAGACCGCTAAACTCCAACGCCGTTTGACCGATCATCTCTAAATTTGGCACAAGTGTTTTACCAAGAAGGTTTTTATGTAAAAGAATTATGTAAAATAGCTGTGTAGTTTTTGCAAAAATAAATTTTCAAGGATGCGGAACCTGGCTATATAAATATATATATATATATATATATATATATATATATATATATATATATATATATATATATATATATATATATATATATATATATATATATATATATATTTGTGTGTATATGTAAAAATACATTGAAACTGAATATTACATAATGAGTGGGTCATATATATCGTTATTTAGGGTATTTTAATAAAACTACATATGTGGTGCTATTTCGGTCCTGTTTCCGAAAGACCCCGATATTTTGGAATAAGAAAGCAATTTGCCATCTTATACACTGTATGAATGCCATTTATTGAGACAATAAGGTTGTCAACGATGTTTGTGCTGTAATATAATACTGAAGGAATGAGCGAGGGTACCCCATTTTGACCTGACCGAACAATGAAACAGGAATCTGCTAAAACGGATTGAGGTCGTAGGATGATATTCAGTTGTATGCTAGGGTGAAATGATATCTATTATGTGGCATAATTAGAACTTTCCTCCGTTTCGCTTTGTTTATTAAAAACATATGTCACATATACATGAGACATTCTGAAAGCTTGATTAATACTTGGTTGATAATGTTTGTAGAAATCAGCTCGAGAATATTTGACATCATGAAGAAAGTGTACCTATTTAGAATACAGAATATATCGAGTAGAAATAGAATTAACTAAATTGAACAGTATAAAATGAATATCATAAAATTTCATCAATTTGTGAAAATTATACCTTTACAATTATAAACCTATTCAGGTGAAAAATTAGCATTAGTATTTCAAAAAATGTGTAAGCGGCAGAGATCCTTCACAAAGGTACTATTTTCCCATCATTTTTTTCATTTTACCATACAAATTTTGAACCCCCTAAGTCGATTCTGAGAAAAAGCTTCAATGCCTCCAAAATTGCATGAATTTTCTATATAAAACCACGACAAAAACCTTTTCCTTATCTTAATCAAATCCACATACAAATGTTTAGCCTTCCAGCTGAATTTAAAGTATCTGTAAAGATCAGCAACACTCGAAAACCCTCAAAATCGCATGATATTTCAAATTACAAATTACGCTGATAACATTTATCATTTGAAAGCCACTGTGTGGCTTTGATTTCCAACCTCTTAAAAAGTCAGCAGATGCAGATGAGTTGCGCAAAATCTCAATAACCAAAAAAAAACATGAAATCTTTGTATTAAAACTGCAGGGGTTCAGAAAAATAGTTCAAGTCACTACAGCACACTTCCCTAACATCCAACTCAATCCACGTTATAAAAATACATATATATATATATATATATATATATATATATATATATATATATATATATATATTATATCATATATATATATATATATATATATATATATATACACATATATACATATATATATAGATATATTTATAGATATATATATATATATATATATATATATATATATATATATATATATATATATTTATATATATATATATATATATATATATATATATATATATATATACTAGCTGACCCGGCAAACGTTGTTCTGCCATATAAATTATTTTTATCTATCTAAATAGCGGTTGATCGTAGAGGGGTGAAAATTTAGGGTTGTATATATTTTTGAATGCTGTATCATAAAAAAATAGAACAGAAAATTTTGTCAAAAAAATAAAGAAAAAAATTGATGGGTGGACTACCCTTAACATTTAGGGGGATGAAAAATAGATTTTGTCGGATTCTCAGACCTAACCGATATGCACACAAAATTTCATGAGAATCGATCGAGTCATTTCGAAGGAGTTTAACAAATAAAATATAAGGGTTTATCGTAGAAGGGTAAAAATTTAGGATTGTATGTATTTTTGTATACTGTATCATAAAAAAATAAAAACAAAAAATTTTGTCTAAAAAATAAATAAAAAATTCTGGGGTGGACTACCCTTAACATTTAGGGGGATGAAAAATAGATGTTGGCCGATTCGCAGATCTACTCAATATGCTCACAAAATTTCATGAGAATCGGTCGAGCCGTTTCGGAGGAGTATGGGAACGAACATTGTGACACGAGAATTTTATATATAAGATATATATATATATATATATATATATATATATATATATATATATATATATATATATACATGTAGTTTTCATTGTATCAAGTCAGTGACAAAGTGAATATTACGAGATTAAGTGTTTAAACTCCATATCATTCTACTAATGAAGTGGGTTTGCCTCTGAAACGTCTATAAAATTTAAATTAAATAAAAATATGTGTTAAATTATCAATCAACCAAGATCTTTAACTTCCAAAGAAATAAACTTCGTATAATTAAAAGAGCAGATATCCAACTATCATAGTGAATAATTAAGTATATACATATAAATATATATATATATATATATATATATATATATATATATATATATATATATATATATATATATATATATTATATAGAAATATAATAAAAAACAATATAGTTATATATATATATATATATATATATATATATATATATATATATATATATATATATCCATATACATATATATATATATATATATATATGTATATAATCTCTTGATAATTATTAGCAATAACAGGCTGGTTGAATCTTAAAAAACTCGATTTTATTAAAAAGTTGACGTTTCACTACGATATTCGTAATTGAAATTTCTTTGACATTTATTGATTTGAAAAAATTTTTGAAAAGACAAGGCTGCTTTGTCTTGCTAATTATTTATTATATGCTATTCAGTCTAATATTAACATTCAAAATTGTTATCATTAGATGGTAAGGGAAACCAAAGAAACCTTTACCTACGTAATGTTTGAAAATAAAAATAATAGGGTACTATTTATCTAACAACAAAGAAATTAGTCATGGGAAAACATTAAAGATGTGGAGTAAGATTATCGGTATAGCACGTTTATATGGAAGCAGCCGTTGACACGTGTTTCGGACTCTTTGGTCCTCATCAGAACGGCGTAGCCAAGCATTGGATTGAAAATTTGAAGATGTATATATATATATATATACATATATATATATATATATATATATATATATATATATATATATATATATATATATATATATATATATATATATATATATATATATATATATATATATATATATATATATATATATATATATATATATATATCCATATATATATATATATATATATATATATATATATATATATATATATATATATATATATATATATATATATATATATATATATATATATATATATATATATATATATATATACACATATGTACAGATATTTAATCGTTTAAATATTTCAAAATTGTCACTGAAGTAAGTTGACTCAAATATTAAATTCTACTTTTTTCAATATATTTTTACTAACATTTCGAAGAGATTCAAAATTTTTTTAAATAACGGATTATATCCGCAAATATGTATTTCATTGAATTAATGAGATATTAGTGCGCAACAATTAATTGAAGTAGATTATTGCAGTTATCACATTGTTTACTATAGCGTCAATTATAACTGTCTTTCATTAAATAGGAAATTTATTTCTATTTTCAGATAAGCTAAGAAAAATGTTATCGTGATTGATGAAGAGGTTGAAGTTGAAGCACAAATGGTTGACATAATTCTAACTCTACGTTATATTAAATATCCGAACACCAATTTTATATCTTCTAAGTAATTAATTTCCGTTTATATCCACCTTATCTCATTTCTTGAATATACTTAATTATGCAGAGAATTTAAATATGCAAATGGAGCAAACTTTAAATTTCTTTGATGACCGTGGTGGTTAAAATTAGAATGCTTTTGTGAATTAATTTTTGGAAAAAAAATTACTATTACTTTTATCCACTTCTATTATCAACTTGAAGCAAAAATTTCACTTCATAGAATTAATTACTAATAATATTAGCTACAATGAATTATTGATCATATTTTAGAAGTTTTGCATGAATACAATTATAGTTAGCAAAAGTGAATAAGTGGATATCTTGAATTTCATTCGAATTTCGAACTAGTGTGAATTTAACATAGCTTTGTCAACAAAAAATTCATAATATTAATTAGTAATTAGTCACTATAAGTACTACTTAAATAATTCTAATTTCAATTAGTCGGTCATCAATGTGAATGGACACAATTAAATCCAATTATTTTAACTTCACTTCTTTCTACTCATATTGTAGTATATTTGATAATGTATATTATTGTTTCTTGGATGAAAATATATTATGAATTACTAATTTCAATGACTCTTCACACTGTTCAGAAATTAATTTTAAACAATTAATTCATGTAAAATTAACTTTTTGACCATATCATTTTCACATATCACATAAAGTAAACAAGGATAATAGAGGATAGACCTTTAGGAAAATACAATCATTCTTCAAACGCTACGATTTCATTCGGATTAAAATTGTAGAGAAACAACTTAGATTACAAGTTTGACAAGTATCACATCATGACTAATACAAATCAAGAACTGAAATTATTTTGAATCAAATTAATTGAAAAAGAGGTTTTGTTCATCTGAGGAGCACTTGAGCTAAGAAAATTATTTTTCCTCGACCAAACCAAAGATATTTCCTACGATTGAGAAAAACATTATACATTTATTTGAATTGTATTGTTTTTTTTTTAACCCGAGGGACCTACAGTTTAACGCCGGTTCCGAACGGCCAATGGGCTTGTGAACAATGCACATTACCCAACAATTCCTCTTAAAACTATAACCACTAAATTCCAGACATATACAACACCCAAGAGCAAGGTGGGACTCGAACCCACAATCCTCGGTTTACAAGCGGTAAACCATACCGCCTTGGTCTACCGAGGCCTCATTGAATTGTATTATTATAACTTGAACAACGTTAAAATATTTAAACAAAAAATGATTCATTGAGTTCAGTTTCAATAAGAGTTATTTCCGATTGTTTCTAGGTGTGAAATATTATGATTTTCAAATAATCCAATGTGAATTCTTAGAAAATTCTTCTTCTCGGAATAAAGCTGAAAATCTGCACCTGAAATAATATTTTGTGATGAAAAATTCACAAGGGAAGAGAAGATAAAAAAATAATCTTTGAAGGAGGCGAGCCTCTCACACGTAAGCCGATAAATATATTGAAAAAAAATACTCAGTATGCCGGCATCGTTTGAGGAAAGAGATCTGAAACTGAATTTCGAACCTGACTATATATTTTTCACTGGTGGAATTCTTTTCGGTACAATCTCTTTTCTGGAAATATCTTGGAACAGGAGAATTTTCAGTCGTTTATCACTGCCATCCTCAAAAGAAAAACGAAATATTTCAAGAATGAATTACTAGTTATAAACAAATGAATATATATATATATATATATATATATATATATATATATATATATATATATATATATATATATATATATATATATATATATGTATATATATATATATATATATATATATATTATATATATATATATATAAATATATATATATATATATATATATATATATATATATATATATTATATATATAAATATATATATATATATATATATATATATATATATATATATATATATATATATATATATATATATATATATATATATATATATATATATATATATATATATATATATATATATATATATATATATATATATATATATAGTAAGGAGGTTTATTGTGTGTGCGGTCTGTTATATATAAAAGAAAACTCTACTTTTCCTAGCTACTCAATATTTCGTCACACTTTATTGACATCATCAGGAGTCTACTGTAAAGATTGAAAATAGACGGATTTGGTTGTACCTCTCTTCAAGGATTTTCCGGCGCTTAAGATCGCTAAATATAATTTAGTTAAGAGTTCTATGCTCTTTTCAAATGTAAAGGACCCAACACCAGTGGATTTCAAGAGTAATGTAGTATATAAAATACCTTGTTTGGGATGTCAGGGTTGTTACATTGGACAAACCGCCCAGTGGCTTAAACAGAGAATCACACAGCACAGGAGTGATTGTCGATTGGGTAAAAATTCTTGTGCTGTAGTGGATCATTATATAAAAACAGGCCATAACTTTGATTATAATAATGTCAGTGTTTTGAAAACAGAGTCTAATTATGGAAACCGTTTATTCCTGGAAATGTGTTGCATAAAGAAGGATAAGAACACTATTAATTTTAAGTCCGATACAGGTCAGTTAAGCAGCATTTACAGTAATATTTTAAAATTGGCTAAATAGAGGGAAAAAAAAAATTTATTATTTCATACCCTGATTGTACAGTCAAAGGTTCATTTAGTTTGAAAATGAATTAATAAAATCACCACATTATTGTGTTATATCTATGAGAATGAAAGAAAAAATTAGACCAGTTGTTAGGGAGATTTGTTCCCATTGTGTGATCAGTACTGTTTAACATGTCGATGTGATGCCTTGTGTGTTTGAATTTTACTCTTAAACTGTAAGTTCTTTGATGTTTTTGTGTTCTGATGTTATTTTTGTTTTATTTTCAATCTTTACAGTAGACTCCTGATGATTTCAATAAAGTTTGACGAAATATTGAGTAGCTAGGAAAAGTAGAGTTTTCTTTTATATATAACAGACCGCACACCCAATAAACCTCCTTACTATTTCATACCGTACGGTCGATATCCTTTTATACTATATATATATATATATATATATATATATATATATATATATATATATATATATATATATATATATATATATATATATATATATATATATATATATAAAATGAAGTGAACTAGGACATTTATTTGAAACTAATCAAACAAACCTCCTAGCGGAGCTGGTTATAAGAGTTCACGAAGCATCGAAATATCAACATCTACCCCAGACGGTAATTGTTCGAAATGTTAATTTGTTTATCACAATCGATGGAAATTGATAGACAGACTGTTTCGCCCTTATCGGGGCTCATCAGTATCATCCATCCACCGGGAGTGATAACCAAACCAACATTTCAAACGGTCATACATATTTCTTCTAGTAACTCCATGACATATAAATATGACACAGCGCCACCAGTCGGAAACAATTGAACCACATCTTTCAGAATAGAAGAAAACATTTCGGCAACGAAACTCTTACGTCCTGACACCCGAAGGTGGTTACTATAATCGCTAAGCAAGAGTAAAGTTGATACATCCATTTTGATGTAATTCAACATTCACCCGCCGCAAGTAACAAGCGCCCCAATTTTATACCTTTCACAGGTAGCAATGAATGGAAAACAGAATTCTTCGTGTTAACGACACACGTTCGTGGCAATAAAATGAAGTGAACTAAGACATTTATTTGAAACTAATCAAACAAACCTCCTAGCGGAGCTGGTTATAAGAGTTCGCGAAGCATCGAAATATCAACATCTACCCCAGACGGTAATTGTTCGAAATGTTAATTTGTTTATCACAATCGATGGAAATTGATAGACAGACTGTTTCGCCCTTATCGGGGCTCATCAGTATCATCCATCCACCGGGAGTGATAACCAAACCAACATTTCAAACGGTCATACATATTTCTTCTAGTAACTCCATGACATATAAATATGATACAGCGCCACCAGTCGGAAACAATTGAACCACATCTTTCAGAATAGAAGAAAACATTTCGGCAACGAAACTCTTACGTCCTGACACCCGAAGGTGGTTACTATAATCGCTAAGCAAGAGTAAAGTTGATACATCCATTTTGATGTAATTCAACATTCACCCGCCGCAAGTAACAAGCGCCCCAATTTTATACCTTTCACAGGTAGCAATGAATGGAAAACAGAATTCTTCGTGTTAACGACACACGTTCGTGGCAATAAAATGAAGTGAACTAGGACATTCATTTGAAACTAATCAAACAAACCTCCTAGCGGAGCTGGTTATAAGAGTTCACGAAGCATCGAAATATCAACATCTACCCCAGACGGTAATTGTTCGAAATGTTAATTTGTTTATCACAATCGATGGAAATTGATAGACAGACTGTTTTATATATGTTTATATGTCATGGAGTTACTAGAAGAAATATGTATGACCGTTTGAAATGTTGGTTTGGTTATCACTCCCGGTGGATGGATGATACTGATGAGCCCCGATAAGGGCGAAACAGTCTGTCTATCAATTTCCATCGATTGTGATAAACAAATTAACATTTCGAACAATTACCGTCTGGGGTAGATGTTGATATTTCGATGCTTCGTGAACTCTTATAACCAGCTCCGCTAGGAGGTTTGTTTGATTAGTTTCAAATAAATGTCCTAGTTCACTTCATTTTATTGCCACGAACGTGTGTCGTTAACACGAAGAATTCTGTTTTCCATATATATATATATATATATATATATATATATATATATATATATATATATATATATATATATATATATATATATATAGGGTGTTCGGCACATGAACCATCAAAATTTTTGTTGGGTCATTCACTACCTTTTCACCGTAGGACCCTGGGTCCTAAGACTCACGGTTAAGTAGATAAGGAGATATAATTTTTTTAATTTTTTTTCTAAATTTAACTAAAATTAACCAAAATCCTGCTAATAACTCAATTCTTCATTTGTGAGTATAATCACTATAATCTAAATAGTGAATATTGATTCCTAGTCCCAATTCAAAAAAGCTGAGAACAATGGATATAGTATATTGTTTTATTAGGAGTAAAAGTGATTTTTTTGTGGCGAGACTGAATTTTTGTCGAGCCACAAAAGTGCTTTTCTCCGAATAAAACATACGATTTTTTCCGCAAACCGTGTTCAAACGATATAATTAAGACGAATTTTTTAAAAAAGATTGGATGAGAAGAAGCTTAAAACTATATTGCTTTGCTTACTGGTTTTGTAGATGTCAAGGCAATACAAATTTGACAATTCAACAAAATAATTGTCAGAAACATTTAAAGTCACTTATCTACGCATTATAGGACAGTGCTTTTTTGGTAAGTAGGTACCCTACTCTCATTCAATCACATATGTGCTATGTTTTAACGGGTTGGGGTCACAGCACTCATGCTAACAGAATATTCGGTCTGCAGCGTAAAGTTATGAGAATTATGGCAAAAAACACAGAGACGATGTTAAAAGCACTTTTACTGAGTATAATTCTCACTTTTCCCTCTTTATATATTCTCTCTTGTCTCTTACATGCTAGATCCAACAATAGCTACATTCTGAATAATTGAATTCATGATTATTACACCAGACAAAATAGTCTAATTCATATAGATAATATTCTACGCCTAAACTCTAGTAAATCTTGTTACAATTACTACAGCAAAGTGTTTTTTAACAAAATCCCACAAAAAGTGAACGAACTTCCTCTTAAACAATTCAAAAACGTAATAAAGTTGTTTCTAATTAAAAACGCATTCTTTGATTTCGGTGAATTTCTAAATATACAGTTCACAAATGACAGCTTTAAATCATAATTGAAAATTTGTACATTATTTTTATATCATTTTAATTTCAAATAAAATTTTTTTTATATGTCCTGTGTTTTGTTATTTGTAACTGTGCAATTAATTTTATTTGTTATTGTGATTTAGTTCTATTTATATGTTGTAATATACAAGATATTTTTTTATAATGACAAATGTAAACTTATGTATAACATGCTCAATAAACTTGAACTTGAACTTGAACCGAGTATTAAGAAATGACTTGTAATAAAATATATAAAAAAATTTTCTCACAGATTATATTATGTCGGATTCGGAACCCAACTGTACGCCGCCCGACGTACAAAAAGTGTACTTTTGTGAAATCAAACTTCAACATTGAGAGATGAGGTTTAAAAAGTCGTCATTTTTTGACGTTTGCGGAAAGAATTATTTTCAGATATTATGATAACAGATTATTTTTTGAAATTTGCTTAACTCATGAGTTTCGACAAGAACTCCAAAGGTAACTCGTTTACTCGCTTCAAAAACTATTCAATTCTGTTCAATGTTACTGACAAACTGGCTACTCATGATTGTTTCATGTGTTCCATGATTTTAAAAGAATTATTCAGTGATATTCAAAATATCGAGCATTTAAGTTTCAACTTATTAAACGAGAATAATAATTGAATTTCATTGTTGTACAGAAGAATTTAAGAAATGACAAACGAAATGAAAAACATATGTCACATATACATGAGACATTCTGAAAGCTTGGTTGATAATGTTTGTAGAAATCAGCTCTAGAATATTTGTCATCATCAAGAAAGTTTATTCAAAATACGGAATATATCCAGTAGAAATGGAACTAACAAGATTGAACAGTAAAAATGGATAACATAACAATCAATTTGGGAAAATTATACCTTTACAATTATATACCTATTCAGCAGGAAAATCAGCATTAGTATTTCAAAAACGTGTAAGCAGCAGAGATCCTTTACCAAGGTACTACTTTCCCCTCATTTTTTTCATTTTAACATACAAATTTTTAAACCCAAAGTCGATTTGGAGAAAAAGCTCCAATGCCTCCAAAATCGCATGAAATGTCTATATAAAATAACGGCAGCAGGAAATAGCACCTCTTCCTTATCTAAATCAAATCTTTGGCAATTTCTATAATTCACTGTTGGATTGTGAATGTAGAATTATAGTCAAATTGATATGAAGCATCTGCGTTGAGATTTCACAGAACTTATTAAACGAAAATAATAATTGAATTTCATTGTTGTACAGAAGAATTTAAGAAATGACAAACGGAATGAAAATTTCATTTAAAGAATGTTTCATTTCGTCCGACTTGTAACATCCAGGAACAAAAGAATCCCCGATAATTCTTCATAAAATACGAGCCAAGAACCGTAGAAACACGAAATAGCTTGATATATAATAAAACTTTGAAAGACACGTCTGACAGTTGAAAAAGAACAAAAAAGTATATACAATACCCATCTACCCTATTTCATTTATATTAATTTGCAACGGGAACAGACCCAGCAGGCTACGGAAAATTCCGAAATCGATATCAGCTGGGTGCAGGTTTTGCGTCGGCGCACGACATACGTCCTTGTCCTTTACTAACCCACCCTAAGGGTCCATATCCTCCCCTTCAATCTGAGTAGGCGATGAGGACAAAGAAAGTGAAAACAAATGCATCTATCATTCATACACCATCCGCTTCATTCATCGGGCAGATCGATCCTCTCTCTGAAAAAGTAAAGGTCAGAGAAGAAATACGATAATGACGACTGTATCTTTCTTAATTCATTACCATATTACGATCGATATATCAGCATTCTTAGAATATTAAAATTAATTTGATATTTTATATTATATTTCATATCTTTCATCTCACATCTTACTTCTCAAATCTTACATCTTACAGCTTACATCTTATATATTACATCTTACATCTCATATCTTATATCTTACATATTACATCTTACATATTACATCTTACATCTTACATCTCACATCTTACATCTTACATCATACATCATACATCGTACATCTTACATCCTACACTCTACACTCTACATCTTACATCTTGTATCTTACATCTTAAATCTCACATCTTGCATCATACATGTTACATATTGCATCTTCAATCTTACATCCTGCATGTTACGTCTTACATATTTCAACTTACATATTACATACAAGGTCTTATATCTTACATCTTACATATTACGCCTTACATATTACATCTTAACTACTCGTATCTTATATCTTATACATAGTGGCGGATTTAGGTTTGCTGCCGCTTTAAGTCCTGTCTGATGCGCGGCCTTTTTTGATGAAATAATTTCACTAATTCTGATCCAGTGAAGAACTACTAGATTAATCGATCGATTCAAAAATTAATATCTTACCTACAGAGTGAAAAGTGAATTAAAAAATAGAATTATAAGATACTTTATAGAAATTTTTGTATAAGAACTAATCTGATTTTCAAAATAGTTTATCTTTACTTTTTTTCGCTTCAAAATTGAGGCATTTCAAAAACTATATTTTTGGAACTTAGTTCCTTATCGCATCTTACACTTCAGACACTTGGCGATTAAAAAATAGGCCTAAAACTGTGTCCGAAATGAAAGACACGACTGAAACGACAGCGTTGCGTCAGTTGTTCTCAACTGTAAATGCCAAATATTGTATTATGTATTACAGGAATAGAGCAAGTTTTTTAAGTCTCTGCCATCATTTGTTATTCTTCCATACCTGTAAATGTTCATTAAATCGAAATAAAGCTTCAAATGTTTTATTTTTAATTTGAAACATGCTTGTTTGGTTATATTTTCATAGAACCATCACCTTTCACTGCCTTGAACTAATGATAAATTGATGAAGTTTTGAATTTTTAATTTAAAATTGATTTTAATTCAAACGAATCGTCTATTTACTAGGAGGTCACGTGAATCCGAACCTGCTTGAAGCAAATTTGACTCTATTATTCGTCTGAAATCGTCTATTTTTCTCACAAATTTTCGAACGCTGACTTCTTGCGATACGCTTTGCGGATTGGAACGGATACCCGCACACTCCTTTAATTGTTATTTCGGTCATTCGAGGCTCTACTCCGAAACACTTTTCTTGCAATTACGCCAAAAGGCGGTCTACGGCCGCCCGTAAGAAAACTCATAAATCCACGAAGATCGTAAAAGGCGAACCAATTACACGTTTGGTATTATATATAAAAAGAGAAAATTATTGGTTTAAAAGGCAATACTTGAAGTTGCAGGTGGACAGAGTTTTTTATCTTCCATCGTAGCCATTGAACAAACTGAAATTCGGGACAGCGAATATAATTAATCAGCATTGATCATCAACTCTGATGAGAGGAGCGTATATGCAATTAAACAACCGAGGCATCGATAATGCAATCATTATTTCTTTCTGCTCGTTTACATTTATCACCTTTCAGCGTCCAATATACGTAAGACTAATGGCGTATCACAATCCCGATCAATTTTATTGTCAGTGTCGGCGGTACAGGAAACGTACAAATTACGAATAGCTGTAATAGCATCAACTCGATAATTACTGTAACTACTGATTTCAATCTATTCTATATGTGGCTGAACTGTTATATCGTTACACAGCTCCGTTTTCAATTGTTCACAATGTAGTGTAATTTGTAGAGAATACGTGTTTGATAACATCCGCGTTTTATCTCTTTTGGTCATCAATTGTTGATCAAAATTATTTGGTAAAAGTGTGCTATTGGCGTCTGAAATGAAGATCGTAGCGCCGGAACGGCTAATATCTGTACTACAGCATGGGCCATTAACGGTTTATTTACATTGTTTGGTAATGGTATATACGTTCATTTCATTTTGAGTTTTCGAACGTTTAGCTTCGTGATTTGTGTTTATTTGGACTTCGTATTTTCCAGAGGTTCATTGTGTTCCGATTGAGGATAATATTATCTCTGTTCAACAGTAGATGACCTACCTACATGAAGTTGAAATTCACACTGAATTTTTATCATTGAACATGAAAATCAATAAAAAAATAAAGGAGAAGGCGAATAAATTAATTGGTTAGAGGAATTATGTATACATCATGAAAAGGCTGTATGATAGAACACCTATTTATTTAAAAAGTAAAAAAGCTTTCAAAAGTTTCAAGAAAACATCTCTGAAATGTCTAGTTTCATTACCATTAGGTTTTGAGTATACTGGACAAAACTAAGTGCTTACCAACAAAACTGAAAGAAACAACATGAAATAAAAGAAGAATTAACATGAGTACTCCGCTTGAATGGTTTGAACGTAATGAGTTATTATATTTTTTGAATTTTCCTGACGTATAACAGCTCTCCTAAAAGTACGGAGGACTTCTGAGAGCCTGGTTTTTTTTTATGGAATCTCTGTTTTCCTGGTTATATAATTGAATGTTTTAGTTTTTACCTAGCTATACAGTCAAGTTTTATTTCATATTCTTGATGTTATGATAAACTGTTATTTTGGTTGTGCAAGTAAATATTACTTATTATTATATACATATACATTCACAATCCAACAGTGAATTATAGAAATTGTCAAGTCACCCCGACTCAAAATCTGCATACAGCTGTTTCGATCTTATTAAATCTCATCAGTGCAGATTATTTGACTCGGAGTGAATTAAAATATTTCTAATTGTACCTCACTACGAAACGTGGCCGGGCTACTATCTGGATAACAACCCAGAGCGCCCTCCACCAAGGATATTGGAAACCAACAATTCACCGCTTAGATCGAAAATGCAGAATCCTGTCGGGAGAATACATCACTTCCTGACATGAAATATGCACTCTGCAACTGTGGCGTATGACAAATTTTTAAAATTATATTTATAATTTTTCAAATTATTGAAGAATTTACCGTATTCACTTTGAGTAATATTTTTCATGATTTGATTTTTCTATATGAGATTATTCAAATAAAACGTTTCGCTCCTGTTGTTGAACATTTCAATGAAAGTATCTGAACTATCAACTCAAAAAAGAAAAGGAAAAAAATTATGTGCCTGATTTATATTATATCTTCAACTTGAATCTGCAGTAATTTTAATACTGAACTTATATATGCTGATATTTATAATTCGCTGTCAATTTTTCATCATATGATTGCATGGATATATATTCTTCCTAAATATCACTTGTTGAACTGAAGAATGATTCGGCATTGAAAATTTTCAATAATCATCTTCTTCTTCTTTTTCTTCTTCAAGTGCCTTACCCGGTTTCGTGCGTAGGCAAACTCTCTGCAACTATTCGTGTTGTGCGTAATACAGTGATACACGAATAGAAGGGACCTCCAGTTTTACGACGGTTCCGAACGTCTTTATAGAGAGGCTTTACAAGGCAGAATACTACTCGGTGGTTTGCCATTGCCTTCCGAGAAGTGGCTCCTCATTGATTCGTTGGTTCGGCCGGGATGTGATTCGTCGACCTTCTGTTCAGTAGTCCAACGCACTGACCTCTGAGCTACGGAGCCACTAATAATAATAATAATCATACCCATCCAAAATTTCATTCAAAGTATTCAACAAATTTTTAATTGTTTCAGGAATCGGGGTACTTAATTATAAACACTATGACTTATGTATGTATGCCATAAGGCTTAAGCGGGGAACAATCAAGATATTAGGCAATTTTAAGGTCATAAACCCGCATACGGAACCAGCTGTTTATACGTATTTCGGACTTTTTGGTCCTCATCAGAACAGCGTAGCCAAGTTATGGTTGGACAAACTTGGAGATAGAGAAAAAACAAACGAAATCCTCCTTTGTGAAAGAACATTGCATATTTGCAGCTAACAGCTCTAACACTTCAGTTTAGGAGCAAGATCTTCACATAAGCCTCGGAGGCAATTTATGTCTTCTACCGGACCTCAAACCAAGTAAATCTTAAGATACAATAGCTTCAGCGGGGAGGTTCGAGCAAATGTGCGATGGTCTTTAACAAAGAAGGATTTCGTTTGTTTTTTCTTCATCTCCAAGTTTGTCCAACCATAACTTGACTACTCTGTTCTGATGAGGACCAAAAAGTCCGAAACAAGTGTAAACAGCTGCTTCCGTATGCGGGTCTATGACCTTAAAATTGCCTAATATATATATATATATATATATATATATATATATATATATATATATATATATATTTGAATTATTTTTGCCTGTGTTGTATTGTTATTCACTTTTCTTGTCTCAAAAATAACAGGCCATTTGAGTTAAAAAACTGATTTTATTAAATAGTTAACGTTTCGTCACTTTCTCAAGAGTTTCAGAGAATATTTTAATGAATAAAAGAGCTAATGAGTAGATATTATCACTCGCACGGGGCACGGTTCGTGATGCTCGTGACGGACAATGTTTTGGGCCTATCTTTCATTCTACGAAAGCCTGGAGTATAACGTTCGATAAAAAATAATTCATTGAGATAAAAAAATACCGAATTTGTTTCAAACAATTTGTTTCATAAATAAATTAAGCTAAAGCAAATGTTCTCTACTATATATGCGGATATAGGGCACTAATCATTCTAAAACACTCTCAGAGTGACAACCAACGACCCTCGTTTAATCCGAATTCCCATCAGCATGGAAGGGTATCCACATTCAATAGGATTTTTGTGACATTCAAGAATTCTTGGCCCTCGAGAAACGCAGAGGAAATAATCCCAAAACTTTGCAGTGGGAAACGCGAA